>VWPW01007403.1:122801-251163 GCA_013389825.1 Crypturellus undulatus
GGCGCTGGCGCTGGCGCTGGCCGGGGGAGCCCGCGGCGCCCAAGTTGGGGCGCTGACACGCCATCCCTCAGCGCCGCACGCGGGCGCCCCGCGGGCCCGGGGCGAGGGGGGCGTCGAGGTGACAGCGCGACGGCGAATTTCCTGCCTCGCGCGCGCCGCGATCTCGCATCCTTGCCCCTAATTGAAAAGCATGATGGTCCTCTTGGATGGAACTTCCTTGTTTTTATTTTTATGAGAAGTCATCCCTCGGAGTGAAGAGCAGTTATTGTTTTGGAGCCGTTCTTGTCCTTTGGGTGAATAAGTAGTCGCCCAAGCCTAAAAATGTTTATATCTTGTAGTTAATGTGCATGAAGGCCATGGTCTTAAAAAATTATTTATATCCAGAGGCTGGAATTTTAAGGTCAAAGGAGACAGCCTTTTGAACACTTTATTACAGAAGACGCCTTGCCGTAGTGCTGGTCCACACGTATGGCCTGTTTGAGGAATCATGTTGATGCTGCCATGGGTGAAAAGACCTACGTAAGACATGAAGGGTGTCCCACGTGCGCTTCCCTGTTAGGCAAGCCCAGCGCTCAGTGGCAGTGCTGAACCGGTGCGGAAACATGGAGGCCTGTCTTCCCGAGGCCGGCAATCCATGGTTAACTGCTTTGGCAACAACTCCTGCTCCTAGTGTGGTTTAAGCGAGTGTTGAAGGGATCATCCACAGAAGTAGGAAAGAAATTTTGAATTTGGAAAGAATTGCCAAAAACTTATCTTGACTTCAGAGGAAGTTCTGTCAAATGGAAGAGTTGAGCCTAGACCACACTGCAGCCAATACTTGCTCTTTGTGTGTTTCCATATTGAATCAAAGACTGGCCACACGACACCAGTTCTGGCAGGCATCCAAAAAGACCAGAAAAAAAACTGTTATTTGCTGAACACTGGACTGAGGTTAATAGTGAGCACTATTTTTTCATCTTCTTGGTAGGCTAAGTTGGGATGTGAAATGTTGACTTGTGTGTAGTCTGTTGAGCTTGACTGGCCTTTCCAGGCAAGCTGGATGTCTTGCCGTTGAGCAAGAACTTGGTTCTCAAAATGGCAGAAGTGGTGAACTGCCTTTTGTCTTGTTTGGTTTTGCTTTTTTATCAGACACTTTTTCCAGCTGTGCAAGTGCAAAGCATGTTTGAGACACTGAAATTGCTAATGTTTTGGGCTCAAAAGTGGTGAAGTTCTTTATTTTTTTTCTGAATTGCTGTTTGTTTTTTGACAAGTTTTGTCTTTTAATGATACTTCAGAGCCAATCTTGAAAAGACAGGAATTGTAAATAATTTAAATATAGTAAACATCTAATTAAGGAAGTAGCTAACTGGAAGTTGACCCAAAATGTTGAATACCAGGCAGTTAGGACTCTTCTGTGAACTATCACATATAATTGAATAGGTTTCTGCTTCTGCTTCCTGGATGTGTTCTTTGTAGTTTTGCAATATGATATTCTTTGAATCTAGTGATTGAAATCCAGTGCTGTTTGCTATATCTCCATTTTTACTTCTAAATCTTGATCATGTCTTGGTCCAAAAAAAGTTTATAATCTTTTTGAGACTGTTAGGCTAAAAATGAATACTAGCTACTGTTGCTACTGTATGTCAAAATCCTTCCAAAATACAAGTGAGAAAACCTCTTATAACCAAAGTTAAAAATTATGATAAGTTCCTTTCTTAAAAAAAAATTACATATTCAGTTTTTGATGGTGGGAGTTTTTGATGGTGGGAGTTTTTGATGGTGGAAACTGTAGGCCTGCGATCTGGAATTCAAAGACAGAAACCTTGAACAGGCTGAGAGGATGACTGTTGAGCTGACCATAGATCTTGCATATTATTTGCTCACAAGCTTTTTCTGGGGTTGTAATAATGATTGCCAGCTTTCTTGGGGTGTGTGTGAAGAAGATCAGAGGAAAACATGAAACCTTTATTAACAAGTATTGGAGAGGCCGTTTTTTTACTACATGGAAAGCAAAATACAAGTCTTGAATAGTAGTTTTGCCAACCTGTGTGGATGAGGCAAATGACATAGCCTTGCCATTTGAAAGTTTTAGGCTTCCAGTAGTGTCATGACAATAAATAGGACAGACTTAGGGGAATTAGTGGACAAGATAGGTAAGGGTAAAAATAAGAAAAGGCGATGCTTGCTTTTTTTCCTAAATTTATGTCAATATATGTTGACTTATTATAGCATCTTTCTTCATCCATGCCTGCAGCTTTGAGAAAATCCTGTGTACACTTACAGCTACTTGGGGAAATCCTTGAGTTAATTTCTTTTACACTGTGACAGGTTTGCTTTAGCCATGCAAGATTGTTGCTTCCTCTCATCATCTTCACTGGAGCCATTAGAAGTATGGTACCCAAATTGCTTAGGTGGCTCCTTTAGAAGACAAATGATGGTTGCTGTGTATGCAGTCATCGCATCTGACTTCCTCTGGCAGACTCTTGCAGTGACAGCTGGAATTAAAAGAGTCTAGAGTAGTTGTTGGGAGGACAATTTTTTGTTTGGTTGCATGCGAAAACGATCTCATAGAACTGTTTCCCAGATCGGTTGTAGGTGGTGGCAGGTCAGCAGTGCCAAAGGGCATGTGGTAGGCAAATACCAAAGCTGTGCTGAGTTTGGAGAAGTGTCTATTTTCTAAAATTTAGTAACATTCTTACACTGAGTGAATTAGAGATGTTTTAAATGTTGTGTCTATTGTAGATTATCTCTGCACAAACAGCAAGGTATATCTGTCTTTTCTGTTCCAATCGATGGTGTGTGCCTGACCCGCTGGCTGGATCCATTTGAGTAACTATATGGTTAGATGTGGGTTGTGGTTGCTACTCATGTTAAAACATTCTTACTGTGTTTTACTGAGAAGTGAATGAAACAGTTTGTGTCACCTTTGCAAGCGTCCATGGCATGAGTGCACGCAGTGTATTGGTATCTTTTCTTCACCTTGTATTTCACCCTGACCATTTTAAGGTGATTTAAACTTTATGATTTTTTTCCATTAAAATATTTGAGGATAGCATGTATAAAAGTCCTGTAGCCCAAAATCTACTAATTGTAATAACATGTTTTGTAAAATGGGAAGTGTCCCAATATTCTAAAGATGATACTGCACTTCAGAAGATGTTGCTTTGTACTGTATTTTTAGAAATCAGGCCTTCAGCAATTGGGTAGCTATAGTGAAATCACAAGCCAAAACTCACTTTGGGAGTCACAAGCTGAAGCTCCATGGCCTTGTGTTATGAATGGATTTGATCACCTAATAAATCAGGCTCAAAGACACATGTTCTGCAGAATTTAAACTTCATGTATATAGCAGTGTTCACAAATATCAAAAGATGTTTGTGACATTGTGAGACATTTCTCAGCTTCTGTAGTGGTTTCTGAAATTGTAATATACTGAAAACTTAGGGAGAAATGCTGTCATGCAGTAGAAACTGGATACTCCATGGGAATTTCCAACTTAAAGCCAAACCTTAGAGCACAACTGCAGCAGTCACATCATCCTGTTTTCAGTGTTTCTAGTGGAAAGTTTAAGCCCTTGATTTTCTTAATGTAACTGAAAGATTAATTCCTTTATCTGCAATACATAACTTGGATGTTTTTCATTTTCTTCTTCTTCTTTCTTATAGTTGTTTGATAAAAATGTTTTAACAAAAATTATAAGTTTCCATTTGGGCAGTTAAATTTTCTTTCCTACTGAAATGGTTCATTTTTATTCAACATGTCATGCAGGAAGTCCAAAATGTCTTGGGGCCAGTATTCAGCATTTCTTTTTCTTATATACTGATTCTTAAAATCTTGGTTAAACATCAGTGACATTTGTTCATAAAGGGGGTCTTACAGTCATTGAGCTGTAACCGTTGACTATGTGGTTTTAGTCTGACAACTAGTGAATAGTGTGAATGCTGTTATTTCAAAAGAGGTAAAAGACCGAGAAAGACTTGCCTGACAATCCCTACTATCTAAACAAGACTAGGAATTTATATCTAACCAGCTTGTGTTGCTTACAACCCTCAGGAGCTATAGATGTCGCTTGAAACAGAATCAGGGATTCACTGTTGATCCCCTTTGAGTGACTGCATCTTTCTTGGCATAGAGAGGCAGTGCAAGAGCATGGTAGGGATGGAGCCACCATGTTGAGCACAAGGCACGTGGTGACCTATTTCCACTTCCTTTGCCCCATTGCCCTTCCTCAATGCCTGTCATCTCAGATCTTCTGTCCCAAGGCTCTGTGGTGCTGGCCTTGCGAGATGCCAAATCTCCTCTAGTTCAAATATCGAGGCCCAAAGGAATTAAACTCTGCTTGAGTCCAGTGCAAATGATTCACAGATCATGAGATATTTTAGCAATTTTTGTATACAAAATCTTTTTTTATAAACATTAATGTTACTCTTTTTTCTTTTCATGTTAACTTGCTTTGAATTTTCAGTCTTGCTAGGAGGAGAGGGAGGATATGGCCCATCCACAGAGGAAATGAGGCTGTGGTAATTCTTACCTTCAGAGTCTCTCTTGTCACAGCAGTGATAAAGATGGACTTTATTTCGTGAGGTTGTCGGTTCAGTCAAAGGTATTGCCTAATGTGGTGCCAGTCACATTTACAGTCACAGAATAATTACTTCCAACTTACAAGTCTATACTGTTGCAGAAGGTTGCTTAGACTATGTCTGGTTTTAGTACCTCTTGAATGAGGATAAATTATTGGACACAAAGAAATTAATGAGACATGTCACAGACTTCTGTTCTTCACGAAGGCTGATGCAGCTGGAGCAGTGTCAGCAATGCAGTATTTCTCTGACTCTTCCGAAGGTGCAGTTTCATTTATTCCTCACTATTGCAGTGGGCCTGACCTGTGCCAAACCTGTGGGAAAAAGAAAATTGCTAACAGTTTTGGTTTCCTCTCTATCAGATAACTGCTCCAAGAATGCAAAGTCTGTGTTTGGTTCAAAGGCTGTCAGCCAGCCTAACTCTTTGAGTATGTGGTGACTAGATGTGTGCATCTATTAGCTATAGTTGATCTGCAGGTCAGTAATGTCACTGTGAAGGTTCTGCATTAGATTCCAAATTTGATATTATTGGGTTATTTTGGGCTATCTGCTGGAGGTGTGAGCTCTACAGAGTGTAATTGCGAGGTGAAAGGAATGCATAAGTCTCTTCCTGTTAACTACTTCTGTGCCTGTGAGGTTTTGGAATATTGGGCAACTCATGATAACCTTAAAGGTCAGTAAATAATACTGTAAATAATACAGTAAATAATAAAACATTCATAATTTGAATACTTTACAATAATTCATTATTTACAATAGTTTCAAATTTAGAATATTTTTTGGACTAGCATTATGTTGTCAGAGAAAACACACTGTATTTTTGGTGATCAGGTGTGTCCTCCAGAGCCATAGCCTTTCTCTCTAAGCAGAGTTTTTACTTTCCTAATTTTTGAAGGGTTTTTAGTATTTGCACACAGAATTTTGTGTTCTTTGAAATGAGTTCTTTGAACTTCTTTCAAATTACTTGGAGGAAAATAAAATTGGCAAGTTACTGGTTCAATACACTATGAAAGCAAGACTATTTACTGTTTTAATAAGAATCCTCGGAAGATTTACATGTATCCCTCAGTGGTGATCTGTAGTGGATTTTTTTGCAAGTTTGTAAATATGTATGAATACATAGATGGATATTGATTTAAAAAATCTTTTAATCACAGATTTTAGGGTTTTAATGATTTTGAAGCTACTTTGCTGGCATGAAGTATGAAATAAAATAATATCTAGTCAATATTTTTATATATTCATTTAAAAATGAAACAAAGTAATTACTGTAACTATCAGTTTTGTTGTGCTTCTTCAGTGAGGTTGCACCTTTTAAAATCATGCTACATAAATTAATGTAGGTCTGATCAAATCAAGATTTTTTTTATTTTTATTTTTTGTGGGAAAAGGTAAGTTATGTGTTTTAAGTGGCCTGACCACATATATGGCTGTGCTCCTTCAACCCTTCTTCCCCTGCAGTTTCAAAAGGTTTCACAGCTTTTAAGTAAATCAAGTCTTAATGGTCAGACTTCATTGACTGTCATAATAGGATTTGAAAAATCAGAAACTTTTCTTTCAGACTATTCTGGATGATGAGGGATGGAAAGAGATATACTTTGATTTTTCAAATGACTTCTTGGTTTTCATTTTGCAAATGAATTTAAATACTTGTGTAAGCATCCTCACTTTACTTTCTGTCAAGTACTAGTTCATGGAAATTTGCTTGTTCTATAAAATAATAAAAAAATGACTTTAGTTTCAAGATACCACAGTTTAAAGCAAGATTTGGGAAGTGATACTCAGGGAGACTATTTACCAGTCATATGGTGACCATAGAAGTGAATATATCTTGCCTTCAAATTCCTTCCTGCCACCATAATGTGTTGTACATAAGGAATACTCAAAAGTTTTTGAACTTCTTTCCAAAAAGTGCAGTCCTTCAGTGAAGCATCCTCTGGGTATTGACAACATCTTTGTTACAAGTAACAATGTAGATATGTCGAGTACAAAATGATTCAGAATAACTTCAGGAAGGTTATCTGGATAATAGTTTGGCTTGACGATCCTCAGACTTGTTTCTTGTGCTTTGATTTTAGCACCTGATTTTCCTCCAATTATATATATGCATAAAATATATTATTCATGGCAACATAGTGTGATTTTTTTTTTCCAGTCATATGGTGGTGGCTAGGTCACTTACAAGGTTGAAGCTAATAGACTGGGAATTCTGCCTGTAAGAAATAATAAGAATATAAGACTATATGTTCTGAGTCAAAAGATCTGTGCAGTTCAGCATCCTTATTCTTACCAGTGGTAGGTAAGGCCTTACTGTAGAAGGAAAAGAAGGGAGATGTGGGACATCAAGGACAGCTTTTGCGGTTGGTTTCAGGATTTCAGGTTGATTTCCAGGATTTCAGTGTTGGTTACAAAACTCAAATAATAAACCCTGAACTCTCCAGGTGCTCAGAACCCCAGTTCATTCCCCACACATGCCTGTCCGGAAGGTTGCTGCTGCCAAACCCAGCAAATACAAGTGGCCCTGAAGGCAGAGTGATGCCTTGCAAGCTATTGATCATGGTCGTGCATGATGTAAGCAGGAGAGAAGTGTGAATCACAGGTCCTTTATTCTTATTAGTGTCTTATTAGTGTATCGGTGTGTTCCTGTGTATTGTATGTCAAGCTGAGCCTCTGTCATTTTCTCTTTATATAAAGTTTCTACACGTAACACTCACTGCAGCCTTGCTCAGATGGGGGTGGGGGGCGTTAAGACATTTCTACAAGTCTCTTAGTCATAACCACTAAACAGGTCACTGCTGCTGAGCACAATAAAGTATTAACTTGTAACTTGAACCTTAATTTTCAAGAAGAGGTTGTTAGCTGTGATCAAACAAAACAGAAGCATCATCTCTGACTAAAATCTAAAATCATCAGCATTGTATACTCTAGATACCTGCAAAGTCTCTGCTGAAGAATTGATATGCTTTTGAGCTGTATCCCAAAACAAGGTCTAGCTAACTGTTTTGTATGAATAGGCTCCTAGTTGAAGAAACTTAGAGAAGAATATAGCCATGTAGTCAATTGTGATAATGAAATTGAGGAATGAGTCTGGTTAATTGAAGTTAAGCTTATTTTTTAAGGTGTTTATAGGCTATACTAGATCATACTGAAGAGTAATCTTTCTAAACTTAGAATGAAACACTTTTCCTTAAAAGATATTTTTTTTTTCTTTTTTTTTTCACCTGTATAATGACTATACTGTAACTCTTGGATGGCCCATCGTGTTTTCAGCACTGGCATACTTTCACTTGCTTCTTTAGGTCACAGATACAGGCCAAATTTGATCTTTGACTAACTATGCTTTCCGAAAAAAACCAAAGAAGCAAAAAGAAGATAGAAGCAGCAATGTTTTCATCAAACTTAAAATCTTGAGGTTTTGTTCTTGGTGTATTTTTTTGTGGAATTAGATCTTACATGTGGATATCTAAATACATGTATTTAAACAACAGTTGGTTGACTGAGGATTTAGAGCTCCATGATTTCTAATGCTGTATGAAAGTAACACTGCAGAACTTCTTCCTCTGGAAGACTGAGGTTTCCATAGAACCAAACAACTGCTGTCTTATGCAACTGAAGAAATTACTAGATGTCCAAACATTTCCAAGCAACGGAAGTTTTAATTTAGTGCAGTTTTAGATAAGTCAATCAGTTTTCACTTATGATGCAATTAAGTCAGAAGATTCAAAGTTAAAATTAAAACTCTTACTGCACACCAGGATGTGTATAGGGTATATACTTATATGCATAAAATCAAAGCCAACCTAAAAAATTATTTTTAAATTTGTTCCTTTCTTTTTCCAATTCAAATACTTTTGATTTGATTATGCCAAAAGATGGAGTGGGAGAGTAAAGAGAGTGGGAGAGCTGATCAATATTTTATTTTAATTAGGAGAAAATATATGTAAAACAATGTAATATAGAAATCTAGCGTTGATTTAATATCATATGATTTTGGGGAGGTGTGATTTCCAGACAATTAACTTTAGGATGGATTTCATGAGTAGTAGAACATCATGTGATTTCTGTCCTCATGACATGGCCTCCCTCTACAGAGGCCAGATGCAACTTTTATTCATTTATGCCTATTTCTGTGTTATTTATACCTATTCCTATAGTATTTTTCTCTCATTATTCATATACAGTTGCTTGTTATGCTTTAGTTCATCATACCTGTGAATACTCCTGAAAAGCAGTGAATGATGGACAACTGTCAATTAAGTCATGGTTAAAATAGTGAGATTGATTTTTTTTTTCTCCAGTGCAAATGAAAATCTTAGTTAATCATTCTTTACTGGTAATGGTCTGTAAAATGGGAAGTTCCTATCTTTATTGCTGCACGTTATTTGAACAGCAATATGGAAGTCCCTACTTAAGTAATTACAGCCTAGTTCATTGTTCTAAATAATGCGATCCCCTGCACTTCAACATATATGTCTCTAATCAAAGCTACTGAGTGTAACAAATGTTAAGTCCTGACCCACATACGAAATAATTTGGTGTATTATGACACTATATCTGAAAGTGAATAAAATGTGCTTTGACTTCCTTACCTGTTCATGATGGATGTTTTCACAAATAATGAGAATTAATAACATTCATTATTCTTACGTGTCTGTAGGTTTTTTACGTTTTTATTCTTCTTGACAGTAAAATGTTTTACTGGTACTTTTTTTTCCCCCTCTTGCTTTGTTTTGCAGACTTCTTGTTGAGAACCTGTTTATATCTAAGCTTGTATTAGGTTTTGAATTCACTTTGGTAGTGGTTCATTTTGGAAAGGGATTTTATACCTTTTTTGTGCTAAGTAAGGTCTTAAACTGTGTCTTATCTGAGACCACTTAATTATGAGAAAGGGAAAAAGTAAGTAGTGGTTGCACCACGTGATCATTTTATGTTCTGCTTTTCGGTAAATGAATATTTGCTTCCTTTTCATTAATCCACATGTTTTGTCACAAGTTTCGGTTTTACCTCCCCAACATCTTCCCTACACCTGCCTCTCTCAATCTAGCCATAGGAAAAACCCTTTTTGTCTGATTTATTTGGAAAAGGGCACTTTCAATGTAGAATCAGTTATCTATTGACTGTGAAGTAATGATGAGTTTTACAGATTTTTTTTTACCAAGCAAGAAACTAAAATTTTAATGGGGAAAAAATTTTAGAAAAGTCCTGATGGATCTGCCTTGTCTTTTGCAGAACATGGTGGATGAGTAGACAGGGGTTGTAAGGAGGAAATGGAGGCTTTTGGCAGCAATATGTGAAGACTGTCTTGAGAAATGAATTCTGTCTTTGCTGCCTTTCCCTTGTAATAGTTTCTCCAGCGCTGAGCACATCAGTCAGACCAAGTATTTCAGAGATGGATTGCTAATCATTTGCTCATCCTACTGACAAACTTCAAATCTCTGAGCTGAAGCACAAGCAGAATGAAGGCCTTTCCCTTCCTCTTTCCCTTCCCCTTTCCCTTCCTCTCTTCCTTCCTCTTCCCTTCCTCTTCCCTTTCTTTTTTTGAAATAAAATATTGTCAGATGGTCTTAGAAGAAAGACAGTTGATTGGATGTTAGAGAAGGAAACTCTGCGACAAGTGCAAACCACATAAAAAGCTGCCTCCATTTTATGCTTCTGTGGGCTAAGTGGAGAGAAGTATTTGACTAGCAGGCATGGACATCTTTGATATCCTCTATGGTCAACAATGAGTCATCCAGAAGGCCCATTTAAGTGAAATTCCTCTAGAAGGTGATCATGGTAGGAACCATATCCCTTTTCTCTAGAAAGATATGCAGAAAGGCTAGACTGGTTGATTTAGTCAGCTCAGCTACATTTGCTTGATATGACCTCCTTAATGCTGCTGGTTTTTTCTACTGTCTTGTGAGACTCATGCAGGATGATACCCAGCCTTCATTTGTTGTGGATGTGTCCTTGGGATTGTGCACACTGCTAGCAGGTGAACAGGGTGAAGTGATTGCACTGGTGCTGTGCAGAGGTTTAGACTCAGCACTGAGCTACTGCCATGCAAGGTAAGGTTTATTATCTGAATGGCAGTAACTGAGCTAAGTTATGCTGCTGAGTGGTAACTACTGTGTTTTATTTCATTTTACCTTAAATCATTAAAGTTTTTCAGGTGGCAGTGCTCTGTAATTGACTTCAGCTGCTTCTTGCTCAGTCTGTTTAGCTATTCCTTCCATTGAGCTACAGCAGTATTTTGGCCACTTATTAAGAGAAGTGAAAAACTGATGTAAGTTAGTTAGACAAGCAAACAAAAAACCCTAGCCCTCCAAAACTCTGTTTGGCTGAATCAGTTCCTCAGCGTGGCTCAGTGCATGGCTGTTCCCATGTTTCTGGCAGCATGGCAAGGCTGGGAACATCAAAGACTGTTTGAGCTGCCGACCTACCAAATAACAGGCACCGAAACACAGCCTCAGTGTAAGAGCCCTTGGGCTGTGGGAAGAAGTTCCTCCCTTCTCTTCTCTTCCCATTGCTTCTTTGATTGGCATGTAGTTTAAAAAATGCAGTTTTAAAAGGCACTGAATACTATTCAGGATACTATTTATTCCCTGTTCACTTTCACCTGGAGCCCAAGGGTCCTGCTCTCCACACTTTAAGCCATTTAAGTGCTGCGGGCCTTGCCTTTCAACCACCCTCTCCAGCACACCACCCATTCGCCCCTGTCCTTTGCACCGACACTGGTTCGTGTTGGTGGCATCACATGAACGGCATTAAGGAGGCCTGTCTGGCTGAAAACCGCCCACTTGTTTTATAGAAAGAATTTTCTTCTAGTTCATGGATGACTCGGATTGAAGTTGAGCAGGTGCCAGTGCAATAAAAGGAGCAGGAATACGTGCCTTGACCAGAGGGGCGCAGAGGAGGAGGTTGTGAGTAGTAGACACAGGGGGAGATTGCAGCAGTGGCCAGTCCGTCAAACAGCACCTCTCAGTTTTCAGCTGTATTAGCTCACTGAAGTGGCTCCGGGGAGATGGCATAGCTTACAGAGACAGCACAAGCCAAGGGCAAGCAGTGTCCCTGGCACTGGGTGTCCCCCGTGAGGGTGCCCTAGACCCACACTCTGAGCCGCGTAGCTCTGTGCAGGGTGCCGTGGTGGTGTGAAGAGCAGTGCAGCCAAGAAGAGGGCCGCCAACACCACCGAGGTGGCCACGTTCAAGGTAGAAAGCAAAAATGTTCTGTGCTATTTGGTTGTATTGGCTCTCTTTAATGTGAAAATGAGAAACTTGTTGTGGGGTTCCAGGGACTGCTCAGTCCTGAGGTAGTTAGCAGCATTCCCTGAATTTTGCATGAAGCAAAGCTTAATGGAAGTATTTGTTGCTTTTGGCATGCATCACAAGTACTGAAAATCCTGCAGGCATGTAAGGTTGTCTTTCACCTGTCCGCTCTGGTTGTATTAAAATTATCCTTTGATGCTGTTGTGCAATCCCAGTCAGAAGACAGGGTAGAGTACAAGCATAGTTAAGAATATAAATCATGTTTAAAGGCTTAGGTTACGCAGTGAGTAGGCAGTGGGCAGGGGTGGCATAGGACAGGATATGTCCTAATAGTTGAAATCACTTTAAGATACATTTTATTTAAAATGCCATTATTCATCAAGATTATTTGAGTCTCTCCAACGGTATTAGTGTTCGAAATATAAATACTTTTACTATATTTTGGTTGAAAATCTTCTGTCATTATTACTTTTGGCTCTTTTGGCTTCAATTTCAGTGACAGAAACAAACTATTTCCACTTAGAATGTGTTTATTTGAAGGTGGGAAATCTGATAGGGAAAGTACTTTTTTTTTGTTGTTGTTTTGTTTTGTTTTTTTTTTTTTGTTTTTAGTTCCTTCCAGTATATAAATGAAACCAGAAAATGAGTAAAAATTAGGTACTAATACTAAAGACTACAAGTGCTATATTATCAAAGGACTTGGGAGTCTGGGAATGTGGAAATAGTAATTGAATGAGAATTTCTAAAGCATCTAAAGTAGTTTAAGTGCCCCAAATCCATTGTTCTTAGTCAGTTTTGTGTCTATAGGGCCCTTATTTGGTGTATATTAAGAAATAATATTCTGCTGATTAAGTGAAGCTAATACTTATTTAAGAAAGGTATTATCTCTAAATGTTAAATGTGATTTTAAAAGATTATGTATTCAGCATTTTAAGATGTTTTCTCTTATTAGAAAGCTTTTGTATACTTATTATAAATCTAGCCTGAACTTATATGTAGTTTGAAAGCATCTTAAAAATATTATTTTTTTTATTATTTCAGATGTATAGCACAAACAAAAGAAAAAGGATTGCACTAATGGATATTCATATGACTTCTTTTTAATAGATGTATGTAGCAATAATAAGAAAACTGTACATTGATTATAAAAGTAGCACAATTCTTTCTGAACGGGTAGCCTATTTTATGATTTTGATTTGGACCACTTATGTGAGGGAGGAATCTTTCTTTAAACATCCCCTAGGTACAAAGAGAATATGCTTTATGATTTTGTAGTGATTGTATTAGGTGGTGGTTAATAAAGCTTCTGGAATGTCTGATGTGTCAGGTCACTTATTATATTTTTCTGAGAATTAGAAATACTATTCATTTTTACTCCTGTCAAAAAAAATTCCTAAAAATAGTTTAATTTTACTGCAAATATAAGCAAAACAAATGTATTTGACAGTTAAGCTACTTAAAAAATCTTTAGAGATGTCTACAATTCTTAGATTGGAAGAAATTATTGTGTCAAAGTATGAAACTGCCACAGCAAAAGTAAAGCAGAACTGAAGAACCAAATGAATGAAAAATACAGTGGACATTAGTGACCATCCTGTTGCTGTCATGAAGAAAAGGCTGTTCATAAAAGATATAGACAGTAACCATAAAACTTATATTAATGCTGTTAACAATATGAAGATGTTCTTATTCACTGATAGTCAAAAATACAAGTAATGATACAGATCTTTTTAGAAAAGCAGGAAAAAAGTAGGAACATTGTCAAAAGTATTGAATGTGTAAACTATATATATATATGCTGAGAGTCCAAATACCCTTGTTCAATGGCCAGAATCTAGATGCTGTGTTCACAGCTGACAGTGATTTCGAAAAATATTTCGTTATTCCAGTTGGAACAACCAACTTTTTTTTGTAGTCTCCAGGATTCAGGCTTTTCATCCAAAAGTCTGAAATGTTAACCAGCTGAAGAACTCTGAGGTGGTGTTTCTGGGATTTTTTTTTTAAATTGTCATAGTTATAGAAGTGTAAATGAGGTGTCCAGGTTACAACATAAATACTAGACTGATCACAGAAAGAACTGTTGAAAAACTGAAATGGGAACTGGTTAGCAGAAAATTTAAGAAAGAAGAGTTAGTGCTTGCCCAGCTGGTCATGCTGAACAGAACAATTTTGGTTTACAAAGATAATCAGGTAGATATAGTAAGCTTTGGCAGGACAGCTGATGTTCTGTACGGTATTCTGATTTTTAAAACCTAGCTCTTTGATAAGTCAACATGGTCCATATTAAATACATTTTAAACTGGTTAATTGACAGGTCATTAAGCAGTAATAAATGAAGGACTCTTATGTTGGATTTTGTAGAAATCTTTTCACAGACCGTTGCTTTGAAGATTTGGATAATGATCTTGAGCAAAAAAAAAAAGAATATAATCTCTGGTAAAGTACATAGATGATTCAAAAGCTGATGAGTTGACAAATGTGAAGGATGGTCTCTACTTAGTTAATGGGGATCATTTCAAAATATGTTAATAGTGCTAAATATATTATCTGGACAGTAAAATCATACATATAAAATGGAGAATAGTACTTTGGAAAGTACTAATTCAGAGACTGAACACAGAAATTAAGATGCAATCACTTTGTAAAATCTCTTGATATGGGGGATCTGGAGAGGAATTTAGGAGTTTTGTGTTATTGTACTACTGTAGTAGTGAGATAACTGCTAGAAAATGCATGCTGTTAAATGGGAAGATGAAAGAAGAATTCACAACAACAAAAAAGAAAACGAACCTTTCATAAACTTAAAACGATACAGAAAAGAACTTAAAGGACAATTCAAAACCTTAAAACAAGTAAATGAACAAACCCTGACTTACAGTTGGTCTATTTAACTTAACAAAGGGAAGTTTAGGAGATGAGTAATGGTCTGGAGCGAAGGTTTTGAGAGCAATCCCTTTAGTATAGCAAACAAATTTATGACAAAATACAGTAGCTAAAAGCTGAATCCAGATGGATTCTTCTAGAAATATAATACGCTTAAAACTGAGGGCTGTTATCTCCAGAAAAGTTTAAGAATATATTGAATAAACCAGCACTTGTGCTGTGAACGTTTCCCCTCCAAAAAGATGCCTGTAACTCCAGCAGAATGTGGTATAGCCTGGTGCAGGAATTACTGGGTGACATGTCCACTTGTGCAGGAGGGCAAACTAAATGATCACTGCTCAGTAAAATCTGTGAGTTGAGGCAATACAGGTCATCTACAAAATCCAGCAAAGATGCTTTCTGCATCAAAGGCCCCCTGTACTCACTGGTAGTGCGTGTCTGTATGTGTTTGAAGGGTAGCATGGAAGAAAAAAGGAGAAAAAGGGAGAGCTAGGACATGGGAAGAAGGCGTAATAGAAATGAGTTTAAACTCTATTTTTATATACATGAGAATTACATGAGATTTATTTATTAAATAGAAAATATGCAATAATTTGAGCAAAAGTGTATCTAAATTTATACTGCCTTGGAAGATTTTTACATGATAATTGCATGAATTGGCAACCAGCTGGGAACAATACCCTGCTATTTGTTAAAGGAGGGGACAATAAAGTTCTTCTAGACAGGAAAGAATCTACATTGTTAACAGATGACCTGAAAGTTCAGCTCATTGCAAAGGCAAATATTTTGACCAGGAGAATAATTCTTCCTGTGGCGCAGTATGAGTTGCAGATCTTAAGCTGCACGGTTATTTTTAACCATCTCACAGCTATTGAACTTAGTCTTACTTCATAAACAATGTGGAAAAAAATAAGTAGATCTTTCTCTGATGAGGGTAGAGGTGAATTTGTCAGAATCCTGTTCAATTGCAGTTTTGTGTAATTTCCATATGACTTTTTTAACAGATTGTAGGTAGATTTTTGTCTTTTGCTGTTGACTGTGTCGTGTTCTGGTTTTGTTTGTTTCATACACCAGAAGTATTACTGCAGTGGAGTAACTGAGGACACAATCTGGTGTTACATGTGGATGTAAGGCTTTAGGTTGAAGGAAAAAATATCATATGAATTTTCAGAAATGGTGTGGTGGAAAAGGATTTATCAAGGAAAGTCTATTTAACCTTAAAATTATGCATGGTTTAAATGTATATCTTGGTGTGTGTATGTATGTATGTATATATATATATAAAAATATATATATATATATATACATACATACATACAACTAGCTAGCTCTGTTGCAACTTCTGGTTGTTAAGATTGTGTATTGCTGTTACAATGTAGATACATTCTATCTGGAATATGCTATAAAGTTTATACTTGTTCCATGTCCATACACTTTGAGAAGAAAGTGAGCATCCTAGCTCCTTAATTGCCATGCCCTTCCTTGTATTGTGCCTTTAGCTATTCAGCCTTTATAGGAAAAGAGCCTCGAAAAGGAGAAGCAAGGGAATTGTACATAGTGCACATCTCTATGAATTTGGTTTCTTTTCCACCGTTGCAGTTAGTGTCACCTTGGCTACCTAAGTGGTACCATTTGGTCAGGGTTCATCAGTTCCTTCCTCTCCCTGCTGCTTCACTGAGCTTAGGCTAATGGATTTGTGGAAACCTGGAAGGCAGCCGCCATGTGCTAAGTTTGGTGGTACTTGCTCAGTCCTTTGGTGGCAGACGTAGAACAGAAATGTGCTACCAAGAGTAATGTTCATGGAAATGAGCTAGAAACTGTAGCCAAGCAAACATCCCTTATGTTGGAGCATATTTTGGTAGATCACAATAAGATTTAAAATAGGTCGTTTGACACTTTTAGAAAGAATATTTGATTGATTAAAAATAGTGATATGATATAAATTGAAACTATACTCAATATGCTGTGTGATACAGTTGACATAAAATGTTTATATGTTACCACAAAAGAAATTGGATACGTTTAAGTTCAGTTCCTGTCAGACTGTCAGAGTTTATTCAGTTCCTGTCAGAGATTATTTTTTGCTTGGTTAATAAAGATTTGTGCCCACAAGCAAACCACATTTAGGTTAGCCCTTCGTTCATATATACTTGATAAATCTGTTAAAACTATAGGACCTCGAAATCCTCAGGGTTGCCAACACTCTAGGGCAAAGGCTAAGTTTGACTATCATTTTTTTCTTTATATATTTTATACCACATCATTGTAAAAACACTGTTCCTTATTCTTACAAATTAAACACTCTAAAATCAGGAAATGTCAGATCGATGGTTGCCTGCAAATTCTTAATTCTCTTTCTTTGGATCTAATTTGGGCATAGGATTAATCATGGATCCTGTGGCCAGGGAAGAAAACTGTTTGCGGTCTTAGTTAAAGGAGCACTAAAGGTGCTCAGCAAGTCCAGCCTTTTGGAAGAACTGAGAGCAGAGGAGTGCTTGCCCAGTTGGTGATTCCAGGAGGGAAGTGGGAACGAGGGAATCTCATGGGAAACCGTGAGCAGCAACCCAGTTACTTGGCGTGTTTAGGTTCTACTGTGCATCCCTATTCTCAACCGCTGCAGATTCCCTGGCATTTCAACTGAGAGTCATCCACCCTTCACCCTCGGCCTCAGCTAGCATTTCACTGAGAGTCAGTTTAGGGAGTTTGTCTGCCTGAAAAGTCTTTTTCCCACCCCTTTTTCTTTTTCCTTAGTAGGATTAGTTGGAGGCTGGGTCAGCTCCATGGAGTGATTCACTTCCCTGTTGGACAAACAGTGATGCTGAAGGGAAGGGGCGGGAGGGTGAGGACAGACACGGCAAGATTTTGGCAGCCTCATTAAGATTATTTTACGTGACTATAGAAGAGTAGCACTGGAGAATGCAATGTTAGGCTGCTGGCACCTTTGGAGGTGCTCTAATTTCTCAAAAACACAGACATTTTATTAGGCAACTTTAAATACAGCACTATTTCACTACAGTCTTCCTTATAATGAAATGTCTTTAAAGTAGCATGCAAAAATATTTTAAAGGTATAATAACTGTTTGAAGGTGAAATTCCAGCATGGCTGTATTTATAATTGGAAGCATATAGAATGAATTTGTTTGTTAGAAACTTGAGTTATATCTATTTAAAATGGAAATGTGAATCCCAAATACTTAAGCTGGCATCTAAAAAACAAACTCTCTTATAAGACTGCTTGCTGTTGTATTGCAAAAGAGAGAAAAGTTGGTTTCCTTCTATAATTTTCTCTGTTTCTCTTTGTTGTTCTGTAAGTTTCTTAACTAGAAATGCAAGTGAGTAGTTGATTTATTTTTAAGTGTTTGGGGTTTGCCTTTTGAAAATGAGGAAAATAATAAGCTAGGAGGAGTGGTAATTCCAATGTGTATTTCTCTGTACCCATCTGTAGCTCTTCTGATCATCACTCATGTAATGTATCAAACTGTGTAGATACTACTTGATAGGTCTGTTGGTGCGGAAAAAAAACTCTGAGCCATAATAATGGTTTTGCTTTCCTTCAGTTATCCACGTGGATTCCAGTTAGTGTGCTTGTTCACAGGCTCCACTTTCTAGATAGCAACTGGGATCTTGCCTGCTTCCTGCAAGCCACCACCACTGCCCTTCTCCACCTAAATTCCAGAGTACCTGTTCCCAAGAGGTCAATACATTTTCTGGCCACATGGCATCTATTCCTGCCTCTTACCAAGTGTACAGAGGATAAGGAACTTGCCTATGGTACCCATTTGCAAGGTTCCTTTGGCTGTAGCTGGGTTGATGGGAGAGCAAGTCCACCCCACAGAATTCATTACTACCCTCTCTCTGGGGTTACTGCCCTCTCGGGTCTGCTAGCTGAGCTGCTCTTGGGAGCTCTCCCTAATCCCATTCAGACAAATTGAGCCATGTTAGGAAAGATTTGTTACTTAAATTACTTAAGCCGATCTAGCTTATTTTGACTGACATGTTTGGGGAGTTCGTATATTTGGAGCTCAGCCAGAAGATTTGAGAATTGGTAACCTTCAGTAGGATGGGGTTATGGGGAAATGGGTGGCAAAGAGCAATGTGGTCTTTCTCAGGTACGGCCCAACTGGTTGCCTGTCTGCATCCTGAAATTTGGAAAATCTGCTTTTCTTCATGGAACAATCTTAAATCTGCTGAGCCATTAGAAGAAGAGAACACTGCCTAACATCTATCTGTCCCTCTCCCAGCATTCCCATCAGGCATGACTTCACCTGGGGTATGTTGGCCCCGAGTCTGTGACTTGTCTACTCTTGAGAGACTGCCTGACAGCAGTGGTGCAGACTGAACTGAAGTGCAGGTCTCCCTCTGGTGCCTACTTTGTAAAAGCACAAGATTTTGTAATGAGTCAGAGCAATTGAAAACCAAATGTATGAAAAGAGAAAGGTCTCTTTGTTGTCCTGGTAATAACAGTTCTGAGAGTGCTGACAGTAACTTCAGACAGTCGACTGCTTTCCTCTCACAGGACATAGCGCTCATCTACACACAGATCCAGAACTGCGTGTTCACTATCAGCTGCAGCAGTGCTTATCTTCCATACCTCTTCTGACAACGAAATACTCTGTTTCAGAAGTATATATCTTAGCAGGTCTTTGGAAATAGAACTTTCTCTTTCTTACCGGTTCCTTGGAGTTTCTATTTTGGAGATTACTCAACCAAAAAAAAAAAATGTCTCGCTTATGCAATTGGTATTTTCCTGCCTTGACAGATTCCAGCATACCATGGTCAAGGGATAATGTAAAGCCTTTTCCGCTGCTGATAGAATGTCCTGAACTTCAGATGTTAACAGGAGTGTGCCACCACACATCTCCCTAACAAAATGGTAAAAGCTGATGCCATCACTGAGAGAGGGATTTTTAATTTATATCACCTTCCGTCTCGCTCGTCTGCCCACTTCATGGAGCTCCGCTTCACGTAATGCTGCTGTGAATTGCACAGCTGTCTGTGTGTAAATTGTTCTTCCCATATTCCCAAGAACATGCAGTGCAGGTGTGGCTCAAAAGCATAAGTTATGCTATACATCAGAACAACTCCATGCATTTTGGACTTGGTATTTTTTGGTGCTACTCTGGACTTTGAGAATACTTTGGCAGCTCAAGGTATCTGCAGGCAGTTTTCAAGCAAGTACCAGTGACATGTCTGGCTCAGCCTGGCTTGTTGGGATGTCCAGAAAATAGCCTGTTCTGAAGATGCCCAAAGCAATCTAGACAGAAAAATGGATGGTTCTGGAAAAATACTGATTAATGCTTCAGACACATTTTTTCTCATCCTTTGTCATAAACTAGGACATTCCTAAGAATTTCTCTGATACAAGAAACAGAGCAAGACAGAAGATTGATTTGAGCAGCCCCAGCATGAGCCAAATCAGGTTGATATTTAGAAATGATTAAGTGAAGACAGACCCCAGTACTTTAGTTATCTGATACACAGCAATCTAATCATGCATTTGAACCCAGGTTCTGTGTATGTCTGTGGAGTGTGTTCAACAAAATAACCTGTTCACCCGAGGTCCAGAATACTCACTTCTAAAGCACGAGCACAAGCTGGTTTGGAAAGCTGTGTGAAATACCAGGTCATTGGGGTGGGAATCCCATCTGCTTGTGATGTCCAGTGCTGTCTACACAGAGGACAATCTGTTGGTCCTGAAAAGAGTCTTTTGGCTCCTATTGCACGTTATGGTACTTTGCAAAACTGCAGAGGAAAACGGTCAGGTTCTTTCGGGATCTTGTACTGGGGGATCTCTCTCTCTTTATGAATCAGTTTCTCTTCCCTCTTGAAATCTAACTACTTTCATCTGAGTGTTAGACTATGGTTTTGACAGAAATTAAGTACTGCAGCAGGAATGATGTGGGGGGCAGAGGTGTTTTGTTTTGTTTTGCTTTTCCCAGTGCTCTCTCTTCCATTGTGCTGGCTCATCTGTTTTTATGGCTGCATTTGAAGCAGGTCCAGAAATTCAGCTAAAGCATAAATATCACCTTGGTTTGCTGCTCAGCAGAATCACTTCCCTAAATGGGTTCGACGTGCAGCTGCACATCACCTGTGCCAGCCCAATAGAGGGAATGGCATGGGAGCAACCGAAGGGAGTTTTGAGAATAAAGTGGTTTTTTTTTAATATATATAATGACTCTTGAAAAGAAGGAAAGACAAGAGAGTGCACCACTGGTAGTACTTTCTGGAAGTTGTCATAAAATGGCTTCTATTTGTTGTTGGTCAGATGCATTTTCGGTTCACATTTGTGATTAGAGCTGGGCCTTGCATTGTCCTCTCCTTCCCATATTTCCCCCCCTTTTTTCTTCTACATAGAAAACAAGAGAGAATGATGAAGGAGCTCTTTCACACCCTTCTATTCAGCCTTTAAAAGAAATAAATTTGACTCAAAACTGTTTTGCAACTGTGGTGCTGTCCAAGGCAGGTCAGAGACCTCATCCAGGAGCAAATCAGAGTAGTAGGCTACTTTTCTACTGCTGGCGTTCAGTACTTCCTTAAATCCTATGCTTGAGTTCAGACATCCTCTACAAGACACACAATCTGGCTCCGTGGGGTAACGGGTGTAGGTGGAGCAGTGGCAGAAGTTTCCTTGCAAGGCTCTCCTAGCTTTGTGCCAGTTAAATGAAAAATTATTCTGTCCTAGAAGCTCAGCCAGACGCTGTATAAGGCTTATTCCTCCAATTCCTTCCAGGGAAGGTACCTATTATGTGGAATTGTTTTGTCTTTAAGGATTTATTTGCTTGTAATCTTCCCAAAGTATCCTGGAATCAGAGAAGTCTCCTGAAGAATGATGGGCTCTCAAAACTCACTCTGTGCTCTGGAGGAATATTGCTGAAGAGGGCTTGCCATTTTTCCCCATTATGATCTTCATCATAAAAAAAAAAAAAAAAGTAAAGGAGGCCCTAAAGATTAATGGAAGACCCCCAAACCTTTGTCTGCACCAGCTTATGGGAAAGTTTGGTAAAACATAGGTCTGCAGCTAGCTGCTTTCTCCAGCACTGTGAGCTTATGTTGGAAATCACAGTAAGGACTGTGCTGCAAGGTGAATGTGGAAAACATTGTTTAATGTTAAGTACAGCTGCTGGGGAAGGAGGTGTTCAGAAGAGTACGTTGCACCATACACCATAAAGATACTCCAAAATGTCAAGCACTGTGCTTGAGAGAGGCACTGTCTTTCTGTAAGACTGCACTTAACATGCGTTGGTAATTTCAGTGCTGCCCAGGCTCAGTGTAACAAGAGCTCTAGCCTGAGGGGGAATCTCGGTGAGCGTTTAGGCTTGCGTGGAGTGTAAGCGCAGCTACTATACCAGGACCTTACCTGGGGTTTAACCCCTCTCTGAGCCTGGGCTGGGCTTAGCCAGGCGCGTGTTGCTGTTCCCCAGCCGGGCGGCTCCCGCGGGAGGGAGGGAGGCAGCTGAGTAACCACTGAGCAACGCAGAGCTCGCCCCACGCAGCCCCATCGATCCGCAGGGCTCCGCGTGCTCCCTGCCCCGCAGCTTCACTCCCACCCTCACCGCCAAGGCACTTCCAGATTCGTTATTCCATAGAATACTAGCAAAACACCTTTTTTTTTTTTTTTTTTTTTTTTCCCCTTTTGATGAAATTGCTTTCATGCTACATGCAGCCTTCATGTATTTTTTTTTTATTATTTATTTTATGAAATGACATTTTCACTTTCTTTTCTAGACTTTCCCTCCCTCTTCTGCTTCAATCTTTCTGTTTTTTTTTTTTTTCTGAAGTGGTACTTCCTTGAGCACTCATTTAAAAATTGCATCTATTCTTCGCCTTTGAGGACTGGATGCAGTGAGGGATAGAGAAATAATCCTTTTAAATAATCCTCTTTCTCCTTGTGCACTATTTGTTTCTTGTTCCTTTCTGTTTACTTTTTGTCATCCTTACCCTTCGCCTGCCTTATTTTAAGTCCTTTTGGAGCTAACTAAGCACTTACCAGCAGGATTTCAAGTTGTTTGGCAGATGCTAAGCAGAATGCTTTTTAGAATTCCTCTAAGTATCATATTGAAGTCTCTTTCTGCTGATTTTGATGCATTAGCAGTTATTGGTAGCCAGCAGCGTATCATCTTGCAAACTCTCTTGGCACGATTGAATCACACTGCTAAATGTAAAACTCACACTTTTCTTTAAGTACCAAAACATATAATATTGCCGTTAGATCCATTGTAGCTGGTTCTACACTAAGAAGAGCTTCTGGAAACTGTTTAGAGTAAAGTAAAAACTGGCCAACCTCACTAAGAAGCTGGATGTTCTCTTTTGTTTTCTGAAGGAACACAAAGCCAATCAATCCTCCTGTAACTCATGTGAAAAACACAATTCAAGCAGATAGCCCTTTTGACTGAAATATAGTTGCAGATAATTTGGAGATATATTCAGGGATTTTTTTTTTTTTGGTCTTGTCTGAAACACGTATATATTTAATTTTTTTTTAAGATAGGGCCAGCTTCTGAGATCTATAGATATTAGGTATCATTATGACATAGGAAGATGGACATGTGCTCAATCCTAGATCTCAAATGGCTACTTTAACTAATCCTCGCAAACTGTACTTGTGGTCTCCATGTCTTTAACATATTTCCCTAATTAAGCTGTTAATTTCCCAGATTTATGTGGCTGTCCCCTGCTGTTGTGCATTAGTTGATCCCCACTCATAGTTGGGAAAAAATGTGGCTGAAAGCTGTTTTTTTTTTTTAATTTAGAATTTGGTCCGAGTTTAATTTAGCCATTTTTACTACTGTAGTTTGTTGTTCTTCGCTTTCTCTCAAGAGAGAAGTGCAGGTGATGAAATAATATGTTGTGAAAGAGAAACAGTGACAATGAGGTAGCTGTAAGAAAAGCCGAATCTGAGGATTTTAACAATTTCCTTTACTGATATGACATAGAGGTGAAAATATTATACTGGATAAGCAGGTAAGATATAGATTAGTATGAAATGATGATATGGGTGAGTGTACTTTATTTTTTCAATAAAGTTAAATGCTTATTTAAAAGGGATAAAATTGTTAAAATATGAACTCTTAATAACTTAGTAAAAGACTAAAACTAACAAAATATATATATTTTTTTTCTGCCAAAAGGAAATCAATCACTGGTCGATTTCAAAAGTTTACTAAAGTAAACTTTTTGTAGGTTCAAAAAGAAATTTTCATCATTTCAGCTTACTCAACTGTGTCAGGTAATTGACTGGGTAACTCAAAATAAAGCAACTCTTTTAGACTTCAGAATTGTTATATCTTAGTATATTTTAGATTTTCCTGGATAAATAGTAGGTTTGAAATAAGATATGTGAAATAAGAAATCTTACTTCCAAAACCCAAAGCACATGGTTTACACAAACAAGCTTAGCTCCCTGCTGCGTACTATTTATTTTCCTTTTTTTTTTTTCCTATTTTATTTATATTTATTTTATGGGGTTTTTTTCTCCCCTTTTTTCCCTCGATGAGGCTGTTCTGCTGGTCCTGCCCTTCCGAATTTATCTGCCCTGGGTACAGGAGGGCAGGGAATGCCGAGGAGGAGGGGGACGGGCAGGATGAGGGGGTATTTGTGCCCCGCGCTGGGAAGGCCGGGGCAGGGCGGCCCCTGCTCCCTGGGCGCTGCAGGTCGGGCCGCAGGGGCCCGCCCCGAGTCCCTCCCCGGGGTGTGCTGGTTCGTCTCCATTTTGTCCCTGATTCCCGGGACTTGGAAGGGGCAGGGCGGAAGGTGGGAGCGCTTTGGAGCTCAAGTAGCGCGATTAGCAGGCACATGAAGATAAGGAGAGAGCGGGAGAGGTGAGTGTGAGGAGGGATTTGAGCGGGGATAGCGGTGCTTTGCTGGAGCAGATTTACATGACCCATAACAGTCTCTTAGTTCTCTATTTCGGCGGGTTCGGGGCTTTTAAAGTTATTGCAGTTCCCGCTGCTGGTTGTTACTGTGGCTTCCTTATTTCCCTCCCGAGAGGCGCCGGCGAGCTCAGTCCCCGGGGCGGCAGCGCCGCTTGAACGGGCGGCCGGGGCGGCCCGAGCGGCCGGGGGCTCCCGGGCGGCCCTTCCAGGCAGCAGAGGGTCCTCTCGGGAGCCGGTGAGTTGGGTAGCGGGAAAGAGCCCCGCGCGCCCCCATCCTCCCGGATAACGCTCGGGATAGGCTGGCTCGGAGCCCCAGTGGCAGCGAGAGCGCGGGCAGGAACGCGCCGGACTCGCGTGGTTCGCGTGACGCTTCCCTGGTGGAAAGGGCGGGAAGCGGCGAGGCCATGGAGCTGGATAACCTTCCTGGCGCTCCTCGCGCTCGTCTTCGGGGTGCAGTTGTTGGGAGGGAGGCGGTCGATAAGGGCCCCGGGGGAAGGAGGAGAGGGCGAGGAGCGAAGATAAAAACGGGCCGCGAGATAAGAGTGCGTTGTGGCAGCGGGACCGGGCCGGGCCGCGCCACGCCGAGTCTGCGGTGCCCGCGGGGCAGAGGCCGTGGGGCTGCCTCCGAGCGGGGCCACCCGCGCCGGGCCGCCCGCCGTGCCCCGCATGGGCAGCTGGGCCCAGCTGTCCTTTCGGGAGAAGCCCGGTCCGTGTTTTCTAGCCTCCTTTTCCCTGTTTTTTTTTTTTATTTTATTTTATTTTATTATTTTTTATTTTTATTTTTTATTTGGCGTCAAAGTTACTGGTTTCAAAGTAGTTCAGAAGGCCTTTCCAAGGCCTCTCAGCTGCTAGACAGCAAAAGGAGGAGTAAGAGGAACCCCTGGCTCCCCGCAGCAGAAAGCTGAGCGCTGCTTCTGGCGTTTCAACTTATTCTCCAGGAGCTGCGACGTCTCCATATGGGACCAAAGGAAGGAGGAAGGGTAGCAGCGGCACCGGGACTGCCTGCTGAAGGGATGGCTGGTAATTCACACCGAACATCACAGCACTTCCTCAGGCAGCTGAAGTTCTTTGCTCTGCTCTGCCAGACCTCAGTTAACATTTATGTTACATTTGCCTAAGATAGCACTGCTGCCGTAAAAAGCAGAAAAGTGTCTTCTTTCTCTTGCCTGCTCCTTTCCACTTAGACACGTGGCAAAACTTTTGTGCCATCACTCTGCAAAATGATACAAGGGAACTGAATTCGATATTTATTTCTTTGTGGGGACGTTTTAAAGCTGGATCTGTTGCCCAAACTGGTTCATTGTGTCACACAAAAGACCCGTTCTAATGCTATAGTGCTGGCTTAAAAGGGGGAGTTAATGCCGGCCCGGGGAGCAGGGACTGGTTAAAGTGACACTGGTGCCAGGCAGCCCAGCCTGGCCTCAGGCCCCGCCATCACCCTGGAATTTCTAACCCTTTGTTAGGGAAATGGTTGTTTAGGACTAAGGCAGGATTCCTTAAACAGTATTACAGTGGGCTGTGTGACTATGCTGATATTACGTGGCCATAAAGGAGAGTTGAGTGCTGCTAAGGGTATCTGAAATGTGCAGACTGCAGCAGGCACCATGTGTTTTTGACGTAACCCTTTTGTCTGGGTAAGCTGGATCTTACCTTTGCAATGGCTTTCATCTCTAAATGTTTTCCGTTGACCCTCTTGTAATCTTCAAATGTAAGGATCTCTACTGAGAGTGTTTCTATTAGGGGCTAATCAAAGTTTAGAGTTTCCATTGAGTGGAAATTTTAAAAACTGTTGTATTGTTGTTGTTGAACTTTGGGGACCTCCATAGCCTGTTCCAGAGCGAAGGAGCAGGATCTTTGCCCAAGTTATAACTCTTTGAGGGAAACTGAAGTTCCCCATGGAAATGCTGATTTAATGAAAAATACTTGGTTTATAAGAAAATATTTCCTTTGAAAAGCTCCTAACAACATTAAAATAAGTCATACCTATGCCACTTTCAATATTGCTTCTGTGATGCTGATGCTCAGATGATCAGATTCTCTGAGGCTGAAGTGTCACTGGTCTCAATTAAGCAAAAGGAAAGGGCTGTTCCAGATCAAGCACTTGATCAGATGGTTGCCTCTGCATAAAGCTGCTTACCTTTGTCACCAACGCTTTAATCCCTGTTTTTTTTCTCTTCTTAAAAGCACTGATTGACTTTTGATGCAAGAACAGCTCTACCAGCAAAGAGCGACTTGGGAAGTGTCTGGTTTGAAAAGACAGTAGTGAGTGGATAGAGAGTAAAAACACAGAGCTTTTCCGAGTCCTTCTTTTGCATCCAGCACGTGGTGTATCATAATTGCTCGTGGTTTCATTGCCTCTATCTCTGCCTAGGCCTTCCACAACACACTGTGGTATCTATTTTGTGTAGAAAAAGAAGTTACTTTTTGTCTGTTTTCAGAATATTATTTCTGAGGAGTTCACTAGACGTCCCCTTATGGGTTTTTCTTTGTTAGTTTTTTTAGTTATGGGAATTCTAGAAAATATTTCCTATTCATTTTGTCATTCATGGTTTTTGTATACCATGACTTAATCTTAATATAGTTCTTTTCCAGTCTGAAGAGTATTCGTTTCTTTGGAAAAAGCCAAATATTTCTGATGTTTTTTGTTAGCTATAATCCTCTGATCTATCCAAAAGGGTCGTTCTGCCATGTGAGTACTGTTCAGGTTTATACCATGCAATACTTGGGGAATTCAAGCAAACTTGCAGTCCATTCATTTCATTTTGTGGCTTTCCAAGCTGGGGAAAATACGGGGGGGTGGGTAGTCCAAGGTTTTACATTTTCCTTTATATTTCCAGAACTCAAGGCACTGGGAAGTCTTAGTGGGTATGCTAGAAATGATTTTTCTGCGGGGTAGACCAAAATGGTTGGGAAATGGATAAGACAAACTCAGGAGCCACCTGCCCTCTTAAAGATCTAGAGATGTAGATCTTTGCTGAGATGTAAAACATGCAGTAGAGGGTTCTGCTCTACGTGGGAAATAGATTGACTCAACACACAGATCCTTGTTCAAAAAAGAAGCCCCTCTTGAGTAACAATTTGTTCTGGAAAGAAAAATACATGAAGTTCTCTTTCCTCTGTTATGTTTACTTGCTTCTGAGCTCGTGGTTTGTTTAAAAGTGTAGCAGGCTTTAGAAAATGGTTGTGTGTACATCTGTCTTCTCTCTTGTGCCATCACCTGGAAGTCTGCATTGCTTTTTATTCCTTTCATTTATCTGTATTTGATATTGCTACTTGGGGTGCTTTTTTCTAATCCTGCATAAACTTTGGTTTCCAAGTAATGCCTCGAGGGTTATTTTTATAATCAGAGTATATTAAGCCCTTACTCATTTCTCCAATTTCCAAGCTGAAATAATATGTAAAATGTTTACCATAATAACATGTCTGTATTAAAAATCATTTGGATCCATGCCATCTCTTAGCTCTAAGTAGTGCAGTCACTGTTCTCAAACAAGTGTTTTATATGTAGAATATTTAACTTAGACAAAGGCTTAGGTTTTGCCTTAGTTCTGTGTACAGTTTCACTGACAGATCTCAAATTGGTATTTTTATACAGTATATGCTTTAGAGAATAAATGACTGCCACACTTTGTTTATGAAATAGGTGAATGCTCTCCTGGAGAATCAGTATGCTTAACCCTATAATATATGCTGGCATCTGTTTTCCCTTTTATTAGGTCTTTTCATATTTATAGTGAGTTTAAATATGCCCTGCAACAGTAAGTGCTTTCTAACTCAACCGCTGTTTTTATTATATTGCATCTTAGCATTTTTTCTTCTTTTGTGATTGAAAACCTGATGTCTGGACTGTGACCACAAAAAGAAGGTAAAATGTCAGTTTGCATAAAATTAGCTTCATGTTTTACCATTAACGTTGTTTAGAGATGCCTACGCTAGGAAGTTTTCATGGGGCTAGGGAGTTTCTCTGCTGTACTATTGTCTCGCGGTGCACTTCTCTGCAGAAGTAAATCCAGCTTGTTTCTCTGCATAAACAAGCCCTTAAATTTAGGGAATGCTTTGCAAGACAAACCTCGTTGGTCTTCCAAGCTTCTAAAATTGGTAATCTCTGGTGTGTAGAGCACAGATTATTTAGAAGTAAATCACCCAGTTCTGGGAATGTTGCATTGTACTTACATTTTTGTATACAGTTACAGTAACATTGAAAAATATAAATGTTTCACTTTAAAACCATAGCAGGGAGAAATGATACAAGTTCCACTCTTCGTGTACATTTGCCTCCATTCTTACTTTTGTTGCTGCATAACTGTTGCATCCAAATAATTTGCACTGCAAACTGCTTGCAAAATGGTCTATTTCTAGAGAGTGTTGCCTTTTAAAAGAAAGTCTTTAATCTTGAGGAAGAGCCAACTTCTCTGCCAGGTGCAGCTGCTCAATCCAGTCATGTGATTGCAATGGCCAGGATCATGTGTATATCCACTAACTGGGATAACTGTGTATATCTAATAACTGGGTAACCCATACTTCCAAAAAGCTGATGTTCTGTATTTTGGCTGCGTTCTGAACACTTTTGTGCTGTTTTTTGATAGTATGCTTAATACTTCAGCATAGTAAGGTACAATTAGTGCTACATGGAACAGAATCTACTTTTACTTTACATTTACTTGAAAATATGACTAAATGAACTGATACTGCTGGCATTACAGTGCTGCTGCTGTGAGCAGAATTGAGGCTCTAAAATGTACAGATTTAGATGCAATCCAAAACAATAATGAATTTTTAAAGAACTTCCTTGAAAACTGTGTCCAAAGTGCCCTACCTTGTCATGTAGTTCATGAGCCTGCAGTTCTGGTCTGTGCTACTTGAGTATTTATTTTCCCTTGCTGTTATTATTATTATTCTTCATCAGTCCAGTGGATGCATTCTCTGAGTAATTGCAGATTTTGACTATAGGAGTATGCTAGTTATTATGTTAAGGGAAATTATGTGTCATCAGTGTGAGAAAGATTTATATAATATGAAATCTCATGTATCCAGCAGCTCTAGGTGAAGTTGATTTTTCTTTTCTTCAGCTTTTAACATGCTCTCTCTTTTTTTCTCTCTTTTTTTTTCTTTTTTCTTTTTTCTTTTTTTTTCTCTCTTTTTTTTTAACATGCTCTCTCTTTTTTTTCCTCCTCTCAAGAGAGTAGATAGTTGTGTAAAACTTGCAGTTTTCCCTATTTTAATTTGTAATACATACATATTAATATTTTTGTTCTGTATTCTATTAAGTCTGGTATAGCTTGGTAATGTTGTTGTGAAGAACACACTTGATCTCTTCCTTCACCAGAAACTGGTGTGAACTAAATCCATAGATGGATCCACCTGAAAATGAATTCAACAGCCCCGCCTCACCCCAGATTTTTCTTTTTTTCCCCTTCTGCTCTGGCTTATTGCGCTGTGTTTGCACATGGATCAGGGTGGAAAAGAGTAGGTGGAGGAACAGTAGTGGTTAGTTTTGCTGAAAGGAAGAAAAAGTGGAGTTTTAAGAGAAGTGCCCACAGGTCAGGAGCAGCCTGTGGGCTTGCAATGAAGACAAGGTGAGCAACCCAGAGTTCCCTCAACCAAACAAAATCAGAGGTGGAAAAGCAGGGAATATGTTACTCTATGAAATTATTTTGATGAGTATTGAGCTTATATGCATGGTAATAATTATAATTTGTATATAAGTAAGGTATTGAGATAGTTAAACACATAATCAAGAATTCTTAAGGGCCAAGCAATTTTTTATTTTTATTTTTTTTTAGAATATTTTATAAAGTATACGAGTTAAAGTTGTTAATGTGATTCATGCTTTGTTTTCATGCTTGCTTCTGTTTTTCTTTCCTTGTTTTGGAATTGTTATAAATTACATAATAACAATATTGTTTTGAAGAGTCCATCTGTTTTAAAAGCTTTTCTACCTGAATCTTTTGTTTTATGACATGAACCTGTCCACAGTAATCAAGTATAACATGGTGCCAAAACAAAGGATTAAGACATCATCTCTTCCTTCATGTATTCTTTACCTGACCGCATGTTCAAAGAATTCTGCTTTCTAACAATTAAAAGAGAAGCTAAGCAAAAGGTTAAACATAGCAATAAAAATATCTTTTGTGAGGAACATATACTTGTGCTCTTCATAAACTCTAAATGATTATGTAAAAACTTTTATTTTTGCTTTGTAGACATACTGTCATTTTAAACTGCCAGACTCAAGGTCAGACTGAAATAGTCATTCAGCGAGTTTTGGAAAAAAAAAAAAGTGCAGGATTGCTGCTGCTTTAGAAATCCTTTTAAGGTCGAAGTCGAGTATTTTTTAAGAAATGGAGATCAAGATGCTGATTTCTCAGTGAACTGAGTCTTCTCGACACCTCCAGAATCCTGTGACCTGTTACTGGAGGGAGGTAAAAGGGGAGTGAAGCAGAATCCTGTAGACCTAAAGGGTAGTTTTTTCTATGTGAAGTAACTATGACTCTCTTAGAGGAGACTGTAGTTACAACATGGGCGTAGCTGCAGAGATGATACGAGTGGTTCCCACTGCAGCTCATAACATCGCGTGACTAAAACTGTCTCTGCCCCAGGGTAGTTGTTTCTACCCTATGAAGTAATGGTCGACGGCTGCTCAATAGTATTTTTAGGTGTTAGAAATTGGCAAGTTGACCCTAAGCTTAATTTCTTTGGGCTGTGCCTCCCTGCCTCGGGGCTTTGCTAATTGGGCATCCCAGGAGGATTTGGGGGATTGGTTTTCCTGGGTAAACCTGACACCTCCGTAGACAATTATGCGATCCATGGGGTCCTGGATCATGAATTTCCTTTCAGTGGTGCCTCAGACTGGGGAGTTCCTCATTGAGATGCCCAGGAGGAGTCCTATGTCTGTAATGTCTGAGTCAGAGTGCCACCTTCTCTTGGCATTGACATTTTATAGCTTGGATTATGGCAGTTGGGGCAGGATGATCCCCAAGCCAACAAATCTGGATAGCTTAAAAGACCTGCCAGAGGTGTCTGAGGAGTTGGTGACGGGGCCCTGCCTCTGAGAACGGTGGTGGAAGTGCTTCCGCAGGAGGAGATCAGGCTGTCCGTGCCTGCATCTCCCTCTGGTCCAGCAACCCTCCCAAATGTTATGAGTCTCATCTTGGGTGCTGGGAACAGAGCAACCGAGGTGTCTACCCTTTGTAAAGGTTTACCAAGACCATCCAGCATTTCCATGCTATGGCAGTAGGGTGGTGAAAATTATGTCTTTGAATGAACATCTAAGGGGAGCCCACGGTCAGAGATGAGTTCTCTATCAGTGCTCACAGTGTGGGAGGACTAATGAGAAACATCATAGCATTGCCTGCCATTTCCCTAAGTGTCATGGACTGCCAGCTGAATTGGAAGAGGGCCCCTCGGAAGTGCCTGAATGGCAGTGTGAGGAATGTGACCGGAAATTTAAGACCAAAAGCAGCCTCTCCCAGCACAAAAGAATTGTGTACCCATCTATAAGGAATGTGGAACGGATTGAGGAATCTTGCCCGAAGGGAAGAGGACTGTGGGGTATGCACAGGAGCTATTGGAGGGAAGAAGGAACTGCACAACTGATTGAATTGGAACAGAGATTTAAGAACATGCAGTTTGTTAATACTGCATGGAAGGACATTTGCCAAAGAAAACAGCAAAACCGATCAGTGACAAAAGGCAGCTGGTGGCCACGACAAAGACATCGTCGTCGGTAAAAAGTACAGCTGTGGTGCAAGAAAGGAACATGTCTCCTGAGTTGGGGAATATAGAAGGTATTAAGAGCAAGTATAGAAGGTTAATAGGAGACCAGATCAGTGCTGGATCCCTGCTTGCTTCAAGTTTGTTCCAGAAGGTTCTGGAAGACATTTCCGAAGTTAATCACCAGTTCGCTGAAGGAGCTGTCATCCCAGGCGATAGGGAATCTCGTTACACCTAGAATGAAATACCACCGCAAACATCCAGCCGAGGTCATACCTGCAAAAGAGAAGAAAAGGTGGATGGAGTGCATGGACTGAGGAAGTCCATGAATTTTCCAAGAGAATAAGGGAAGCAGTGACCCCCTTTGTTGGCTTAGGCTAATCTCGAAGTTTTGGAAAGGCCAACAATTCCACTTTTATACTGATGATCACCCCAGGGGAGGTCAGAAAGAACGTGACAGAGATGTTAGGATGGCCTGTCCCTGAGGGATATATTTAAGATGGACCCTCAGGGCAGCTGCCTGGCTGAATTGTTCAACCTACAACTGTTGGCTGGAAGGGTGCGGGATAAGATGGAGGGAAGAATAATCTTGATACATAAATCACCTGATCCCAAGAAATTGGAGGGCATGAACAAACGGAGACCCATTACCATTGGGCCTATAATACTAAAGTTGTTCTCCCGGATATTGAGTATTGAGCACTAGGCTGTGACGGGCATGCCCCATCAATAGACGCCAAAGGGGTTTTATAGCAGCTCCTGGCTGCTCGGAAAACCTGAAGCCCCTTCAGTCTTTAATAAGATAGGTGAAAAAAGCTCAAAGGACCCTCGGGGCTGTCTTTGTCGACTTGGCAAAAGCTCCAAATACAGTCCATCACCAAAACATCTTCCAGGTCTTTTTGTTCAAAAATGTGTTGATAAACATATCATTGGCACAATAGGAGGCCTGTATACTAACAGTGGAATGCCCTTGGAGTCAGGGAGACAGTGCTTGGAGCAGGTTAAGATCCTTGGAGCTGTGAAGCAACTTGATCCAATGTCCCCAATCCTTTTCAGTCTCACGTTAGATCCATTCTCATGCAGTCTGGAGAGAAAGGGAATTGGCTTTAAGTATGGTGGACAGCTTGTAACATCATTGCTGACATTCACTGATTATCTGGTGCTGCTCAGGGACTCATGGGGAAGGCATGAGCGAGAGTATCAAAGTGGTTGAGGAATTTTGTCAATGAACTGAGTTGCGGGTTCAGGCCTCCAAATGCCATGGGTTTTTGATCAGGCCGACTAAAGAATCATATATCATCAGTGGTTGTGACCTGTGGACACTTGCAGGAATGCAGCTGAACATGGTTAATCCAGGCAGTTCAGAAAAACACCTTGGCCTTGGGGATAGACCCTTGGATGGATCTGTCCAGATCTGAACTGCACTGGCCTCTTGGATAAGAAACATTGGGGGAGCCCCATTGGAACCGCTACAGAAAACTGACATCTTCAGAAACCACACAATCCCAAGGTTACTGTTCAGTGTGGGTCATTCGGACATGAGTGCCACACACCTCCAGTCCCTGGACCTTGCTATTAAGTCTGCTATAAAGAGCTGGGTACCTCTTCCACTGAGTACATGTGATGCTATCCTGTATGGTAGCTACAGGGGTGGCAGTTTGGGATTTCCCCGTCTAGCAAGCCAGATTCTGAGTATTCAGGCTCATACATTGTTATGGAATGCCCAGTCCAAAGATGACATCATTAGGGTCATTGTCCTCCAGGAGGGGATCCAAGAAGAGATGATTAAGGTGTGGATCTCCGCAGGCAGGCATCCTGACAGAGTTCCATCAGTGACTATTGAAGCTCTGCCTGTTGGCAAGTCCTCATCCAAATAGGAAAGATCTGTACTGTAGATCTATCCTGTTCCCTGTAGATAAAGGAAGAGAAATGGAAAATCTTAAGACTCAAGGCCATGGTATCAGAAATTTTGAAACCTATGGTATAAATAATGATTAGCTAATTAATTACCGGGGCATCCCTCACACTAAATTAATAACAGCTGTCCAACTCTGTCCAGGCCAATGCCTACCCTACTTGGGAATTTTTGACCTGTGGATTGGGTGAGGGTGCACCGAGGGGGTGCAGATACTGTCCTGCAGAATGGAAATTCTCATGGAGTTGCTTACTCTCCTACTGTCCAAGAAGTGCGGATCAAAAGGCACAAATTATGTGGTTTGCTGGCTGAAGAGGCAAAGAGACTGAGATGGGAGATTTTCATGGAACCCCATCTTGGAGATAACAATGAACTCTTCAAACTGTATTTTATAATGGTGAAAGGAATCCACACAAAGGAGGCGGACATTACTGTCCACTACAAAGATGGATTAACAACTTTGAGTGACGCAGCGGCAGAAGAGGTTGCAAAGGAAGAGATCTGAGCGTTAACATCAGCTACAACAGTTCAATTCCTGGATTTCTCGATTGGTGCACAGGGGAAACGGTATGTTGGCAACAAGAAACTCCTCACTGACCTTGGGCTCCTGACAAGCCATTGTAAAAGGATAGTGAGAGCCTTTTCACAAAGAGCTCTCCTATCCTCAGTGGATATTTTACATATTTTTGTGAGTCGAGGTAAGAAGGCTCAATAGCCTACTTATAATTTGGGGCAGTATATCTGATTATCTCTTCCCTCGACATAAACATCAGTCAAACTTATTTTTGTCTTGCCTCCTTTCTGTGGACTAGTAACATCCGATCCTTCGTGGCAAGAGTAAAATTATTCACGCAGGTGACTGAGCTTGCTCTGTCTTCTGGATCTGCTCAATTTTGCCTTCATCCTGTGTCCCTGCTGTGTCAGGGACAGTGGACTGTACCATGTCGTCCCAAATGATGTGTTCATTTAACACCGACTACAACAAGGCAGACGGGTAGCCTTATTAAATTTGTCGGAAAAGGTACCTTGTAACTTACAAGGTTCATAAAATAGTCCAAAAGGATAGTTTCTTGAATGTGAAATTATGTTTCCAGTGTACAGAAACAGTGAGTATCCCTTCTGAAGAGATATCTAGGAGAAAATATTTTTTACAGTGTTTCTTTATGTGTTTGTCTGTCTGTGATCTTAAGAGACTGACCTTGGTCCCTTATCTTACTAAGGGACAGTTTTCTTTCTACCAGTCTGCAACAGGTTATGGCAAACGATGCCTTTTTTCCAGGCAAGCTGATGTTACAGCATATGTTTATTTATAAATGGGGTTGTTTGGTTTGGGTTTGGAGCTTAACATTAGGGGAGTGACAGGCCTTTTGTTAGCGTGTGTTGGAAGCAGCATAAGCTTTCTTCTGCCATCTAGCAATGGTGCCTCCTGAAGGACTGTCCTGTAAGTTCCCTGCTGTGGTTTCCCAACTTTCAAAGTGCCTGTATTTGGTCTGTTCTGACCTCTCCTGAAAATTGGGTTTATGGATGTTTCTGTTTCCCTAAGAGTTTTGCTTTGTTTTCCTCCTCTTTTAAGGCAGCACGTGTTCACAACAGAGTGTTTACTTCTGTTCTAGGTGTGACCTTCAGCTTGAGTAAGAGGGTACTTTGATGCTGTGATGGGCAGTCCATTGGCCTTAGCAACACTTGGGTCCAACAACTATGAATAGGTTATATATTGATGAAGAGTAATGGGTGTTTTTATGTGAGAAGGGAGGAAAACTGAGAATTCAAAATGCTGTCAAAAATACAGAGGCTGCTCTGGCAAAGTGGAATAAGTTCTTATTTGTTAAACTTAAAAAAAGATCATTAAAAGCTGCAAGCAAGTTTAGATATCTTTAGCTGGTTAAAGTTAGGAGAAATAAGTCAAAGTGACTGATCATGGAATTGTGGTTTGTGTCTTTATGTACTGTTACAGATGTTAATTTGCTTTTCTACTGCATGACTGAAATATTGTTGTTATTCTCTTCATCAAAGAATTCTGAGCCAATTCTGAGGAATAAAATGGGAAAATCTGGAATTAATAAAACTCCTTCAAGATGTTCTTAAATTAATAGCTAAGATTAAGGTCTGCTGACTGCATTTAAAATATGCACAAGTATTATATGGGAAGGAAATGCTCATGTTTTATGTGGGTGGGAGGAGAATGCCTAAAACAGTGAAGAAATACCTGTACCTGCTGGAAATTAGAAAAAATATCCTTCTCTGACACACAGTAGTTTGTTTATAAATATTTTGTAGTAATGATAGAAGACTGACAGATCATCTTATGTGACCTTTCAGAGGAAGAGGGGGAGAAATAATTGCAAGTAGAAAGGGAAGCTTGGGCTTTTCAAAGGTAATTCCAGATTACTTAATTCCTGAGGTCAGAATTTAGTAAGTTCTAGTGCCATGATATTTCAGCCTGAGCAAAGGTTTAGCTATGATTTTTGTTAAGGGAGGGTTCTGGTTTTCCTCAGACTTTAAAGAGTGTTGGCAGGACCCACAAAACACGTAGTTTAGGTTTCTTTAATACCGGCAATGGGATGTTGAAGGACAAATTTTTAAGGTGTTTTTACCAAGAGTACTAATGCACCAATTTTAAGACAGTGTTCTCCAGACCCAAATAATGGTCAAGAAGTGTGGATAACAAACATTATTTTTATCATCGTCAGATTGTGGAAAATCGATATATTTTCCTGGTCTTACCTAAATTCAGAGAATAGAAAATAAGATGCTTCTCAAGGAGGTTTTCATATATCTGTAATGTTTCAGAAATTCTTTTAACAGTGGAATAGGAAAAGTGCTTCTACTTTTTTTTTCCTTTAATGCTTGAATTACATAAAAATGAGTAGGAGAAACTAGCTAAACACAAGCTGCTGTCACTGAACTTGTCATTTTCCAACTTGCCTAAAACACTTCTGCTCTTTCTGTTGTCAGTGCCAAAGCGTGAGGAATTTCGAGATGGGACTACACATTTTATCTGCTCAAGAGAATGATCAGTTTAATTTCTAGTGCCTGTTATTTTTAGCATTCATTTATGAACTACTAATGGTGGGTAGGATTAGTAAATAGGACTAAGATGGGTATATTTTCAAAAGACAAAAAAATCTTTTCAAGGCATCAGTTTGCTTTGATTCAGGACCTGTGATATTGAGTAACATTTTTTAGGACAGAGACAGTTATTGGAAGCATATTTTCACATAGATTATGCCAAAATTGCATTATTGCAATATAGGGCAAGCCAGTTTTGTTTCTGATTGACTCATTCACTTGTTTTTATGAATGTATGCACTGCAAGGCAGTGCAGAACTTCCTAATTATTGCAAATAAACAGTTAGAAATTGTAGCCTGGGAGCCTGTTTGCCAAGCACAGCTAGCTACCTGCTATCCTGCAGCTGTGTTCCCACCTCCCATTAATGTAAATGGCAGAGTGGAGACCTCCGAGCTCTAGTTGCCTTAGATACAAAATGGAGAATTTGGGTTTAGACTAAAAACTACGGAGATATGAAGAAAACTAAGATTTAAACCAAAGAAGTGGCTATTTCCAGGTGACAGTTGATGTGAAAAGAGATGTCTGCTAGGAGATCCCCCCAGGAAACAGAAGCTAAGGAGGGAAAGTGGAGAGGTAGCTGTGCTGTACAAGGTTGATTGACAAGGGGGTATTTCCACATCTCCAGCTTTCCAGGGCAGGATTAGATCAAGTATGGAGGGAAGCTGTCTATCGGGCCGAGTGAGTGACTGTGGAGCCACAGTTCGTGTGGCTTGTGCATGTTGGAATTGAGGTCGGGAGCACAGAGAAAGCCAGTAAAGGACGTCACAGTGTGTTCTTCTGTGTTTGAAAACAAAAATGCTGTCGTGGTCTTGTATCCAGAAGCTTGATACATGGCATGCTGAAAACCTTTAACTCTGAGTTTACCCAGGAGTTATGCGGCAGGGGTGGGAGGAGCCTGCAGGAAGGCCCTGACTTTGAGTTACTGTCTCCTCAAGTCCTGTGATTCCAGGGGAAGCTCCCTTCAGTCTTCTTGGTGCAGGACAAGCACCTCAGCATGTCTGAGGGAAAAGCAGAGTGCAACCTGCGGGGAGCTGATAGGGGCCTGGCGTCCCGGCTTGCTCAGGAGATCTCCAGGAGCAGACTCGTGTCACTGTCCCTTCTACAGGCAGCAGGCTGCTCAAAGGCATCTTTTGGTTCTCATAGATTAATGAATTATTGTAGAATTAAGTGGAGTTTGCTGACTTATGTACAGGGCAGTTGGAAAGGGAGCTTAGCCTGTTATGGTTCTCCCTCTTTCTCTTCTTCCTTGCTTTAATTCCCGCTTCTGCAGTTAACTCATCCATAACAGAAGCATATGGATGCTTTCTCTGGCTTACTTGGAATACAGTAGGTCAGTAGTTGTGCTATGAGCTCTTCTCCCCTTAATGCACTCCTTAGAGAAAATATTTTGAGTTTGAATCGAGTCACTTGCCTTTATCAAGTGCCTTTAACTGAGCTCTCTTTAACACCAGTGTCTCCTGCTTTGAAAGCAAATGTCTGCAGTCTTGATGCTTAATATTGACGAGTCCCTCTGCTACTCTGCTCTTCTAGCTGCCCGATAAAGTGACTTTCTGCTGGCATTATCTTTTAAGTGAACACTAGTCATGCTGCTGAAACTACTAGGTAGCCTTAATGTATTACTACTTTTTTCCCCGAACTATCACGTCCTGAAACATGGGCATATTTGACTGAGGTTTTCTGTGTTTTATGTTGCCATAGTCACCAATAATAAATACACTTTCCAGTTTTCCCTTTTTTTTTCTTCCCCCCTCCTTCCGGGTGATATTAGTTGCAACAAGTCTGAGGCTTGTACTTTTTCATAGTTACTGTCAATGGATAGCAACAGCAGCAGGATTTGATAATTGCAGATGGAATATTTGCCTTTGAAATAAAAAGTTCCAGAGTTTGCTTTCTGGGTTTTAGCTATTAGTAATGAATTTAAGATGTGAAGAATTTCCTTTGGGATGCTCTGTGTGGGTGATGTGGAGATCTTCTGGTAACTCGTGATGAGAAAACTGTGATAACTTAAGCATCACTATGCTATTCTCATTATACAATAGCTCTGACTGCTCAGAATGCACATCCTAAGTGAAATGCTAGTAGTTTTTGTAGTTGGCTTTGATCAAGTTTCTCATTTAAGGAGATATACCTGTTCAATGCTGCTTATCCTTATTTTGAAAGGAAGAAGCAATGCATGTTTGGTAAAAATAACATTGCTGCAGGAGTCTGTTCATATCTAGTAGTTAGTTGTGCATACACTTTTAATAACTTTTCAGGTATTTTCATTCTAATTTTGTGCATGATGTTTATAAGATGGTACCTTTTTAATACTAAAAGGCACAAAAAGTGGTTTGATGAGTGAGACACTTTTTAACCATTTGTACAGCAGCTAAGTTTCTGGAAGGAAAAGCAATTGATTAAAAATGCAGTAGGCTTTAACTTGTACCACTGCAAATTGCTGTGATTATTTCTATGTAAACTGTAATTTGAAGTTCTGTGGTGCTGGCGTTCTAGCATCCCTCATTGGTGGTGGCTTGCAAGAAAGTAAATTTTGAACACACTGTTTCTTCAGTAAATTAATTCTCTAAAGCTCAGTTACTGTGTGCTGCTTGCTTCTCTTCCTCCCTTACAGTGTTTCTCTTGTGGCCTCCATGGAAAAAGTTTCCAAATAATTATTTTTTCTTTTCTGATCAATATTTTTATATAGATCATAAGCTATGTGCATGAGAGATGCTCAAGTTTTTTGAATGGGTGAAGCATGAAACTTCACGAAGTGCCTTTTCAGGAAGGTCCTGTACAGCCCAGGGTGCAGCCGTGCTACTCCACTGGTGTTGATGAGGATGAGGAGGATTAAATCATTGTGTCTATTGTCTTTGTTAAGGCTATGGAAGGATGTCAGTCATGATGTGTGGATGATTAATTACAAGCTTGATGGAGATGCTTGTATTTTTATAGGTAGCTTGATTAGAACTTTATGCAATGGTTGAGTTAAAATGACCTGTAGGTCAGAATATTAATTGAATGTTGTGGATAGCTATAAAGTTAGCTCTTGCATAGCTTACATAAAGGAATTCTAAAAGACTGGAGAGCCTTTGATCAAAATAAAGCTTGGAGGAGAAGAGAGAATATGTTGATGTATGGAAGAGTGCCACAGTTGCTGGCGAAGTAAGCTTATGTTCCTGTGGCGTAATGGGCTAATCTGATCTTGGGCGAGTAAAAATGGAAGCATTAATTAGCAAAAAAAAGAGAGAGAGAGAATTTGCCTACGTGTCTGTTATTGGTGAAGCCAATACCAGAGTGCTGCAAAATAACAATGCTTGGTCTTTCTAACTAGGTAATGAGAATGCAAAGAATTTGCAAGTGAACTATTGGAAAGCTCGAGCAAATGCATCCTGATAGGAGAGCTAAAGCTCAAGCTTCTTGGTTTATGGAAGCAGACTGCGGGGTGAGCTGCCTGCAGTGACTTTGCAGAGGAGTCTGAGGACAGGATGGGTGGTAACTGGGCACTTTTCAGCACTGGAGACCAGAAACTTAATCCAAACAAATTGAACTAAGAAGTAGGACACATTTTTAACAGTAACGGAAACTAAGGAAACTCAGCTGTATATCAATTTTTTACATAGCTTTAAAAAAGAAAATCCAGATGTAATGCTGCTTATGACTTATCCTAGGCTGTTTAAAGACAAATATGGCTAGGACTAAGGAACTACTGAAATTATGACTGAGGAACAAAACTGGAAGTTGAACAATTTATGAAGGGATGTTTTGTTTTGAGAATTTATCTCATAGTCTTTGTTAGCAGTTACTTGAGAAATAAATCAAATACTTTTGTGAAGATGTATTTTGAAAACTCTGCATGCATATACATACACTTCAGTACAGGTGGATATGTTTTAAAAGCTCGCAAAAATACTCCAGAGAGTCAGTGACTACATTTCAACAAGACCAAAGGTTTGGGAACTTGGAATTAAGGGAGCTTAGTTTTGCTAATTTCAAGACCGAATCCTCCCAATGCGGTAAAAGTCCCTAAGATTTGAAAATGAAGGGTTTGGCATTAAGGTGTGGGTGTTTCTGGTTTTATGTGAATGGTGAAATTTGAGACTTCATGCTACAGAAATCCAATATTCTGATTTGATAACTGAGGCAGATGAAGCTGCAGATGCAGCTGAGACCTGCAGCTGAGAGTTGCTGACTGGGGCAAGCATGAACTGAGCACCTATTACTGCATCTAGGGGAGTAACCTCTTCTGATAGAGTGAGTGTGTCGGGCGGGGGGAAGTATGTGAGGAGAAATAGTATTTTCAGGAAAAAAATAGTTAGTGCTGCTTAGAAACATGGAACACAGAGGAGTAATGGCTTCACTCAATCCGTTTTGTCCAGGGATTATCATCAACTAATTATTCGGAGATCTAAACCAAACACCTACTGGTCAGGCCTGTTTCTGGATTGCCTTGTTTCTTAACCTTGGGCCTAGAAGTGTCAAAATCCTCTAGGCTGTCATCTTTATTTAGTGTTACTACAATCTCTAGCAATAACATAACGTGCTGTTCTGTTAATCCTGTCTCCCAGGTGTATGTGGGGTTTTTTTTTTTGAAAACTTTCCTCCCTGTGCTTCCAGAATCGAATTCATATCTTGAACCAGTCAGTTGATCTGCATTTCTTCCGCATGAAATGTTCTCCAAATCCTAAAGCTCATTCAGTTTTTGAGAGTTTGCCAAATGCTTCCAACTGTCCTGCTCAGGGACTTTATTATCTTTTTGAAATTTCCCAGTAATAAAGGTTCCAGTTTGTCATGTTGCTATGTCAGGTCGAGATCCAGCATACTAATATCTCTATTTGTGTTAGTGGGTAGTTTTGACGAGGTGATTTAATTTTGGGAGGAGGATGGAGATGAGCAGTTCTTCCCTGTGCTGCCACTCCAGAGTTCAGCCTTTTGGCGCTCTGCACGGGCGGCCTCCTCGCGAGACCGGGGCTGCGGGGCTCCCGGCACGCGCCCCAAGAGGTGTGGGGCAGCGGGGTTGCCTGCGCCCCCAGGCTGATGCAAAGGGAGGGAGTGGGGTCGTAGTACAGGCTGCTGGGAGGATGAGCTCTAGGACTCTTCCCGTATTACAGTATTCTTTTATTTTTATTTTTTTTCCTGTAATGGTGTTGAGTTGAGCTCAAACCATGCAGTGCTGGGGTCTTGGTATTCTGCATGTATGTGTGCTAAGCAACTCCTAAACTTACCTGCTGGCTCTACCTGTGGCGAGCAGTGCTCCCGTCTGGTGTTACGTCATCCGCTATTGGAAGTGTTGGCCTTTCTGATTAGGTGTGTGCATTAAAAGATGTTAATGTGTGTTCTACACAGCTTGGGAGACGTTTTGCAGACATAGTCAAAAAATAATTTTATGATTATCTGTTTTCCCCAAACATTTTTCTCCTCTTACTCTTAAGCAAAACTTGGCAAAAAAAAAAAAAAAAAAAAAGAAAAAGGATGGTGTCTGCTGCTGTTACGCTGCTATTATCAGTTGCGTTTCTTTTTTAATGTAAAATGCATTTATCTTCAGTATTTGAAATGTTTATCATGAACTTGTACAAGATTTTAGTAGAGGAAATAGTCAGTCAGTGGTGTTTATGAATTATTTTAATTAGATCTCATTTGTAAATGGCATCGCTTCCACTTTAATTCAGGACAACTGTTCACATGTAGCACAGGTAAGTGTGAAGGACTTGATCTTGTTCTAGCTTGTATCACTGAATTAAGAAATACCTACATTAGTAAGTTGACTCAATAGTAGTAAGTTGAAATAGTCGCTCCTGGGACCCCTATGTTGACATGTTTTGCTATATGGCCATATTATTTTGGAGCAGATTTAGTGGAGCCTCTTGGATATGGATATCCATGTTGTTCAGAGCTGTTGTTTGGACCTGTATGTCCCCCTTAGGGTGGAAACATGTTCTGTGTGTCTGAAGCACCATTTCTAGTTGAGCTTTCTTCAGAAAGAGTTCGAATCGTTTACAAATTGTGTACAGTCTGTGAGCAAAACCATTGCAAGGGAAGTGAGAAGGGAGGACAGTGCTTCTAAACTGCACTGTTGCTCTGGACCAAAACACTAACACAAACGCAGCCTTGAGCTAACAGAGAAAGGTCTTCTGTTGTATTTTACAGACAACAGGTAGACTATGAAATCAAGTATATTCTATTAACTTAAATTTAGTCTGGCATAAATGCAAGGACAGAGAATAACACTGTGGGAATGGAAATGAATTTATGATTAGCAAGGCAGTACCTCTTCAATATTTACTTAGCTGCTTATATTCTTATTTTGTTCATTCTCTTAGAGATTTTTTTTTTCCCTATCGGGGGACAACTATACCTCTTATCTTTTTCAAGTCTTAAAGTATGATAGATATGTACGGCATGCCTTAGAGTTCACAAGTGTGCCCAGAAGTACAGTCTCTTTTAGGCTCTGAGAACATCCTTATGAATGTCATCCTTGCTTTAGTTGACTTCACTGAAGACCTTTCATCTTAAGATCACAGGTTCTTTTTCTGACCATCAGAGAAGGAAGAGGTTGCTTTACCTGTCCTGCTCGCAGGCGGACGCGTGTCCTCTGCTGAAAGTTAAAGCCCTTGCAGGTGTGTTGGAAATGCCGTGTACGTGGCTGCTCTCCAATCCAGTTGCTTCAGAGGTTCAGAGCATGGAAACAGGATCTCTTGTGCAGGACTGTACCTGGGAATGCCTGTGGAAGAAGCGGTGCTGGCAGCTGGGGAGGAGCAGTTGCACATGGGCTAGAAGTGCTGCTCTTTCCCCGGCACACATTTAGCCAAATGACCCATTTGACTGCAGCCTTGTGTCATTGTGCCATTTCACAGAAAACCTCAAGTATAGTTGTTATACTTGGGATCGTAATTTGGGCACTATGCTGTTGTGTTATACTTCTTGGTAGTGTTTTGCTTTTCTCTCCGATTTTCTGTAGTCTGGTTGAGGTTTCTGAACATGATTGGTCAATGCCCCAGGTGGCAAAGTGATCATTAACAAGTTTAAATAAATGAGGATATGATGCTATGCACCTTTTTTTTCCTTTTGTCTGATACCTTTCCTCCACACTTGTTCTCTCTTTTTTATATTATTTTCTTCTTTGGTTCTTCCATTACACTTGAAAAAATAAACATTAGCAGCAAATGCTGGCAGCACAGACACTGCAGAAATGGTAGTTGGCAAGAGCTGTTTGTCACCAGTATTTCTGGCACAATCACCAGGCACTAAGGATATGGTCTTGCTGCTACCCTGGTGCTTAGGGGCACTCTGCCAGTTTTTAACTCCGTGAACTAACTCGTCCTGGGATCGGAAAAGCACCAGCTCAGCTCCATGGTACCAGAGGAGCAGAGAAGAAAAACAGCCTGTTTTGGTGTCACTAGCTAAGCCATCAGCTCAGCTGTATCCTTGGGCTGCACCATCACTGACATGTCAGGAAGTGGGAACACTGACCTCTGTTTTTTCCACTCTGTAATGTGCTTTTCCATTTCAGTATTTGGATGCAAGTCATTAAGCAGCTCCCGATAGAAGGCTTTGAAGTGTCTTGGGCTATATTTCGTGTCACATCACCACTGTGTATCGAAGTGTGTAAAATTACTTAGGCGTCAAGTGTGTACGAATGACTTGGGAACACTTTCTTTTTCACTATCAAAAGAAGAATAAGCACAAGTAGTCCCTGCTTTTTTTTTTTTTTTTCCCTCATAGCACAGAGTTTAAATCTTCCACTAGTCCCGCATGACTAACTCGGTGTTCATTGTGGAAGCCTGGGAGTTTTTGCTTCCCAAGTCTGGAATAGAAACACAGAGAAACCCTTCTGTGGCTGTAGTGAGCAACAGGAGCATCAAGGTGTTCCCGAACAGTTTTTCAAATTGCCTTAGGGAAGTTGGGCTGATCAAATTGAGACAGTTGAAAATGTCCATGCCTGGAATTCTAAAGCCGTATGATAAATTGCATATTACAGCTTGCTGTCTTTTTTTTTTATTGTAAATAAGAAATAAGCTGTCTTCAAGAAGAACTAAGCAATGTTGCAAAAACATCTTTTTTTAATCACAGGGAGAAATGTCAGAATAGACTTTACACGCTTGGACACTACAGCTAAATATAACACTTTCCCTCGTGCGTTTCTGTTTGTTATAAACCATGTTGTTTAGGAACGGATTTTTACATCCCCTGTTTTAGAGTTTATTTGTTATCTCTGAAAGTTGTCTTTTTTTTTTTTTTAACCCTTTTTTTTTGGAAAGGGTTTTTTACCTCCCTTTTTTTGAGTTTTTTTTTTTTTTTTTAAAATTTTTTTTTTTTTTTTTTTTTTTGAGAAGAGTAGCTTCCTACTTCAAAAGGATATTCTGCTATTAAAAGACATCAGTAGAAAATTGGGCCTGGTGATAGATGAACTTTGTTAAGATTTCCTGCTGGAAAATACAAATATCTACTAGTAAATCTTTCCCTGAGATTCTTGTTTAAGAAATCTACTTGAGAAGGGGGCAAATAAGAAAATTAAGGCCACTGCAATAAATCTCCTCCCCCCCCCCCCTTTTTTTTTTTCTCCTGACAATATCAGGTTTCTGGTTCATGATTTTGGATGATGTGGTGAATACCTGCAAGCTTTTGCGTGAAGTTCTACGTTGTATAGTTACATTGCGGCTGAGGTTAATGAAATCTAAATTTTGAATTCACTGTTGAAGAGCAAGATACAATGATCTTCAGAAATTACTCTGGGCGTAGGTGCTCATTGTTTATGTGGATGATCTCTGCTCAGTTAGGGGAAAGTTACTAAGCAGCAGGTTCCCAGCATCTATTTATTTATTTCTGATGGCCAGAGGAAGGCAGAAATGGGAAGGTAGGCTGAATTGGCCCTGTGGCTGCAGCGGGGCAGCGCAGGCTGCCTCGTGAAAGGAGCAGCCTCCTAAGAGAGGTGCCGCGGTGAGAGGGGGCAGGCCCGAGGCTGCGCTCACACCCCCCTTCCCACTGAGGAACCCCCTTGGTGTGGGGCACACGTGAGCGCGCGGCGTGGTAGGTGCCTCAAGCGCCGTGGCGGCCGTGCCGCCTGCCCCTCGCTGCCCCACGGGCAGCCGTAGGGCATTCCTGTGTGGGCCTTGTGGCACCATAAACACCCCCGCTCGCAGAGAAGGGAGCGCGCGAATTTGTGCAAGCGTGTACAGCATACACCGTGGCCAAAACAAGTCCTCTGTTCTCACGGGAAGAATGGCCTGTAAAAGAAATTTGTGCATTTCTCCCAATTTCTGAGCTGTTCAGTATTTTCCTGGTAACCAAAGAACAGCTTGCTATAAGCAAGTTCTCACATGTACCTGATGCTAATTAAATTATTCAAACAGTATCAAACTCGTAAGTTTTATGGGGGTAAACCAGCTGTGTTTATACAGCATATTTAAACATGTTATGTATTCTCAGAGCGAAATCCTGTCTCTGTTGAAGTTGGTGTCAAAGCTTTGCTGGGTCCAGTGCTTCACCCTAATTGTCAACTGTGATATTTCAGTATCATCAGACTCTTGTACGTGCAACGTATTTACTGAAGAATGTCTTGCGTTAGATGGAAGTAATGACAAAGTTTAAAAAAACGTATTTCCAGTCAACAATGAAAGACTGTAAGCTATGGAGACACTCTGTGGAAGTACAGAACTACAGCAGTGTTTTGAATTTATCTACACTTGAGAATCATTTGTGTGCAGGTTACTTACTTGACATTTCATACGTCTCCCCATACCTAACCCTTCATTTTCCTTTTTAACAGGTAGAGAGAATTGTTGACAAGAGGAAAAACAAGAAGGGAAAAACGGAGTATTTGGTGCGATGGAAAGGATATGACAGCGAAGACGATACTTGGGAACCAGAACAGCACCTTGTTAATTGTGAGGAATATATACACGAATTTAACAGACGTCACAATGAAAAGCAAAAAGAAAGCACATTAACCAGGACAAACAGGACCTCTCCAAATAATGCCAGAAAGCAAATTTCTAGATCTACCAATAGTTCTTTTTCAAAGACATCCGCTAAGTCTTTAGTTATGGGTAAAGACCATGAGTCAAAAAATAATCAACTTTTTACTGCCCCCCAGAAGTTCCGGAAAAACAATGCACCATCTCTTTCTGGCAGGAAAAACATGGACCTTGCAAAATCAGGTATTAAAATCCTAGTGCCCAAAAGTCCAATTAAAAGCCGAACAACGGTTGATGGCTTCCAGAATGAAAGCCCTGATAAAATGGACCACATTGAACAGGATCAAGAAGATTCTGTAGCACCAGAAGTAGCAGCAGAGAAACCAGTGGGAGCTTTGTTAGGACCTGGCGCAGAGCGTGCTAGGATGGGGAGCCGACCAAGGATACACCCCTTAGTGCCACAATTACCAGTGCCAGTAACAGCCACAATTGCATCAGCATTAACAATAAATGGAAAAGGTAAGATACAGATCACTCTTTTTAATATAGATTTTTCATTTGACTGATATTTTGCTGTTTGGATGCAGACAGATCACCCAGTTTGTTTCAGCCATGTTAAATGGAGTCTGGACAATCTCACAACTTTATTTTACATAATTATATGACTAAAACATGTAGAGTTTTGCCAACTTGTGCTTTCTTCGCAAAACTTCGTTGATATATGTGTTTTCAGAATCACCATAAGATACATCTGTGTTTGACTTGACATTGTGTGGTACACATTCTGAGTGTACCATTTCCAAAATTACATCATTGCTTTTTCTCTAAATAGGTCAAAGGCTCAAATTTGACCCAAAATTTGATCAAAAATGATAGGAACAAATGAATAAAATGAGTAGAGATTATTTATAGCACTTCATGTGTTCATTTTATTAAAAATATTACCTGGAATAAACCTGTGAGAATGGTAGTGCTTAGAAAGGAAAAGTTACTAAGTTTTGTTTCAGTGAAAATTTGAGCCAGTTGTGGAGATGCATATTATGCCTTCTGTCTGGGCTGCATTCTGTCTTCATTATGTTTTATTAGACTTTATTGGTATTTTGTGGTTTATACGTCTTCCCTTTGAGAGCTTATTTTGGTTTAATGCTTGGCTTTCTAATATTTTGGTAGATTACAGTTTATTCAAGTTTTACTGTGAAACTTGTAACACCACAAAAACCTGAAGTGCTTTTGTGGGAGGAAACCATTCTTGCTTTTTCCCCTAATCTGAAACCCTGATTTAAAAAGTTGTATGTTCATCGTTCTGACCCCCTCCCCAAACCCTTGTTGTTTTGTGGCAGACCGAGGCTGTTGCTTGGTCATAGCCAGTCTCGTAAGCGTGTTTCTGGGGTTACTTTTTCAAGTGTAGCAGTGCACCTTCAAGCAAAGTGCGAGGGGTGCTGTCTGCAGGGGTGCTTTGGTGATGACTTGCTGGAGAAACCGCTTGATAACCCAAAACTGGGCCTGTCAAGAAGGGCACTTAGGGACCACCTAGGCAAGCACAAAAATGTGCTGAAGCCTGAGCGCGCGTCCAAGGTGTCCCGGTGCAGCTTCCATGCAGCCTTCCACGCGGAGCGGGCAAAGCAGTGGACCAGGAAGGAATCATCCCCTGGAAGGGCCGTGTCGGGTCACAGAGCAGGCGTGGGAGCCAGGCAACCACGGCGATGCACACACCGGCGCCAGGAGTACCTCTGCCTTCGCGGGCGAGGGAAGGGGTGTAACTCTCCAAGGATGTAAGCAGAGCTGGAGGGGAAAATGTACGGGGCAACAGAGTGTAAGTTTTCTGAGTAACGGAATTAACGGTGGTTAATTGGGCTCACACGTGTGGTGATTTTGTGGTAATTGGTATAGGTCTGGTGCTGTTAGCACAGCATCATGGTGTCCCCAGTGAATAAATTGGTAGTGCTGCCTTTGACATACTGTGTTTTGCCTTGTGGCAAAAAAAATTAGTAAGCAAAGACCTTCTTGGGTAGATCAGTAGTCACAAATTATTAAATAATTCCACCTGGCCCTTCATTCTGGTAATGTTGGTACAACCATGGCCCAGTTAGAGTGCACCCAGTGTGTGAAAGGACCCATGGGTGACAGCAACACGTAAAATATTATCTGAGGTGCAGGTGCCTATTTGTTGTGGAGATGTTACTAGTCCTTCAACTACCACCACCTCCCTCTGCTCTCCCGAAGTCATTTGTGTGGACAGCTGACAGTGAAAGCTGCCTGCTGACCCTTGGGATCATGGCAGTGTGACATTTTTCTAGCTCTTTCATATATTTTCAATGGAACTAAGGTATAGGTCCCTAAAGAAAGAAGAGCCAAGGAGATGGTCACCATACATAGCCGCCCAAAACTATGCAGGATTTTTCAATCTGCTGCTGGAGGGGCTTTTTTTCAAACAAACTAATGAAGACTTTGCCCTTATGTCCCCAACACAGCGCAGCGAACCCTCAAGCTCAGCTGTACAGTCTGCTGGGAAATAAAAACCACATCTCCAAATTTACTACCGATCACATGAGGTTATAATCATCTGCAGCTTTTAGGGGTAATCTCTTGGTAGCAATTCTCTGATTGCGGAACTTGGGAGCAAAGGTGTTATTCCCACCGCAGCAGCTGCGTAGGGTCCAGCTCAGCAGCGCTGGGTTGCCAGGGAGGACCTTTGCCCAGAGAGCAGTCGAGAGGCACCCCTTAAAACTGCACCCTGCTGTGTTTTTAATGTCTCCCTGCTGCTGAGAAAAACGTAGTAAATAGGTCCTTCCCTTCCCCCCAGCAGTGCTGAATCCTGCCTTGTTCCTTACTCAGGACATTCCTTACTTCCTAAACTGGTACCTCCTCGCGTTGTCAGCACTGTCAACGCTTCAAGGATCGTGTATCATGGGCAGTATTTATTGTACAGAAACCTCATCAAATTCTTCCCCCCGTCCTTAGCTCCTCGTACGCACCAGGTCTGACATATTACTAATACAGATGATAGATCTGGCATTTGGAAGGGTCTTTCCAAACTTCCCACCTCCTCCGCGTGCACCCTCTGTAGGTTTTGAGAGTTGTCAGGAAGACAAAAGCTTGTTTTGAAAAGCAACCTATTACTTGAGATGTGTTTTGATTAAAAATTACCTAAACCTCCTTGCTGAGGAAAAACCCGATTAGTCAAAACAGGAACTATTAATTGGAAAAGGTGATTTTGAAATTTCTGGAAAAGTAGACTCTTCAAAAGTTTTAGACAGCTTTAAAAATCAATGTATAAATTGACTGTAATTTAAAAAAAAAAAAAAAAAAGTGTTGGAAATGATCAGTTAAAACTTCATAATGAAAGCAGTAAATATTCTTTGCAGTAATCCCCCCAAATGCTTCTGAATTATATAAATTGCCTTGGTTGCGTAGCCCTAATTCACTCTTCATAGTTCAGTCTGTTCTGTATGTTCTTTGTAGCCTAGCTTATTTATTTATTCTTCAGACTGTTCAAGAAGAGGGGAAAAAAGCCTGTATGCCCAGGAAAATTTGTGCCTGGGATTGCTATTAACTATTAGTGTATTAATGTAGCACCTAGTCATGCATTTTGTGGGGCAAACCTATGTGGTGTAGCTCTTGCTCCAGAGTTCGTAAGACCTCAAGCAGGACAACCAGCAGAAAATGCTTAGATACGCACGGTAGCAAGGAATAAAATAATAGTAATGTTTGCTTTAGGAGTTGATGGTTGCAGCACAGTGATATCTAGCTGGTGTCAAAAGTGTATTCTTAATAAACAAATGTTTGTATTGAAAATATGTATTTTAAAACCTTTGAAAGTTTTGCAAAATCCATTTTGAAACTGGAGTGTAACCTTACAAATCTCTAAGGGGGGGTTTGTGTGGAAGTAATGGGAGTTGGACACCAAATAAATTTCGCTGATTCCAGTTTTTCAAAAAATGTTGTCATCAGCTCTTACCACAAGTGAGTGGCAGCAATCCTTAAATACCTTAGTGAAACAGGAAAAACAGTCTTAGGGAATTGAAGTGTTGTGGAAATATTCAGAAAAGGTTTAAACGGGACTTCCTCTTGTGCCTTGAAGCAGCGTGTGTTACCGAGTGTTGGCCAAGATGAGCAGCGGCCTCATTTCAGGGGGGAGGTTGTGATGCGCTTGGAGTTTTGGAACACTTCCTTCACCAAAGTTGAATTGGAAGTTAATATTCGATCTTAGCATAAGCCTTTGTAATACACTTCATGTAACTAGCCAGAGCAGTGCCATTTAATAGGAGTATACGAAAAGCGAGATGAGAGAGTCTCAGAGTTGTACAAGTCTAGAGAGGTGTCTCGACGTTTTGGAAACTTTTGCCCCCAGAGCTCAGGGCCTCTCCTGTGATCCAGGGAGACCTGCACCAAGGCATCCAGAACTTGCCAAGCAAGGGAATTCACTCGGTTTGGGGTGAAGTGTTGTGGGAAGCCGGCAGTGCCTGATATGTGGGTATAGTTAACAACGAATTCCACAGAAACAAAAAAGATTTTGAGGTGGAAGGGCCTTCAAAGTATGCAGCAAGAAAAGCACATCTAGCCATACCTTTGCTGTCATCATTGGAACAAGACAGACCAGTGGCTGGCACATAGGGAAAGAAGAAATGCAGGAAAGTGAAATGCAGGAGTGCTGGGCTGTCTGGCATTAAAAGATGTTTGGAGTATGTGTGTGTGTAGATATATGTTATAAGTTGGCTAATGCTGGTGTGCATAGGCATTTGTTCAGCTGGAAACCGTAATATTGAAGGAAAGCCAGGCAGGAGACTGGTAGAACTTATGTTCTGTTTGTTATCTGTTTTCCCCCTTATCTGGAGTGGTTTGTGAGATTAAAAATACAGATTTTGAGAATGAAATTCCATGCTGAGGCTGACAGAGAACAGTACCATTGTTTAGCAGAGCACCTAGTGTCTCTAGTGGCCTGGGACGACGGGAAGCGAGTGCGGCAGCGCCTGCGGAGCAGCTGGGGAAGGCAGAGGCAGCACCTTCTCCCTGTGGTGCTCGGCTCTTCCCTGTCCCTCGGGTTTCCATGCTCATAACCTGCACCCGCTTGAAGACGGATGCGAAGCAGAGCAGCGAGGGGCCTGTGTGGCCGGGGCTCCCAGCAGGAGGCACCTGCGGCGGCTCCTTTGCCGCCGACGGGGCTGGCCCCATGCACAACGTGTCTGCGCGTTTCCAGCAGGCCCTGCAGCTGCCGCAGCACAGCAGTAGTTTGTCCAGTTTGCTACCTGGGTTTAAAGACGTCCTGGGAAGGAGCAAGGCAAAGAGCAGGCTGCTTGAGTTGTTCTCTGACAGCAGTCAAGCTCTCCCAGTTTCTTCTGCTGCTGCCCTGTGTGTTCCTAAGTGGCAGCCGTGTCTGTACGGGAAGACGAGGTGATGCCACACGTACAGAAAGGCCTCTACAGAAGGCTGCAGTCTGCGGTGCGAGCCAAGCTAATCCTCCTGGCAGATCCCACATTGCGTGTGCAGCCCCCTGGAAAGCCGGGTGAGAGGAAAGCTGCAAAGTGCATTGCTTGCAAAATTACAGTGCAGAGTATGGCTAAAAGAAAATTAAGATGATGTGCTACATTTTTTAATCTCTTTTTTTTTAGAGTACTGGAAGGACAGAAGCTGCATTGAGCCCTCCCTTTATTTGGTTTTTTTTTTTGGTAGTAAAATGTTATTCCAAAAAAAGCCTTCAAGACAGGAACTCCCTTTTTCAGTATGTACGTTGCGCTTGGATGGTGACTTGATCTCTACTGATTGATCTGGAAAGCCACCAAGTATTTTTATTAGTCTAAACAAGAGCCTATGAAGTGGATTTAAAATGCTTTGTAAAGCCATACAAGCTCCTGAAATTATCTGTTAATGGTTTTGTCCAATACAGCTGAGTCTATTTTCGTATGTCCTCTGTTGCATATGCATTTAGCAAAGGACTGATTCAGATCAAAACTGTTTTCATTTATCTGACCATAAAGATACCTTGTTGTTTTCACTCAGTGCAACTTCAAAGTTGCACTTTGGTTATGCTCTTCTCCCTAGAGTTCACATTATTACTGCCATTAGGAACTATACTGCAACGTTGTGACTGACCATCAAATTCCCATTTATATTGCTCCTTTACGTCATTTTGAAGTTCTGCAGATTCTCTGCTTTTAAATAAAATCCTGAAGTGTTTACAGTTCCATGTTTATCTCTATTTTCCGACTGAATGTAAATTCAACCACATAAGTAATATGGTAGATTGGATGGCCCATATTGCGTGGGAAAGTTAATCAGTTATCAGAGGATAAGCAGCAGGGCTGGGCAGGGAAGGGAGTTGATCAGTTATCACAGAATAACTGCTGCTGTGATAACTGATCAGCTGCCCCCCTGCCCTTTTGCCTATGCAGTTCCTGGTGTAGGTTATGATTGCTTTGCCTCTTGCTCCGGCATTGAGAACTTCTTGTGAAGGATCGTATTGGCTAATGTCAATAAACTGTCTTAATAACAGCACAGGGTTTAAGTGCAGAGTTTGCTTGAGTTTTCAGGGTGTTTTATTGATAAGGTGAGGTGTAAGTGACTGCTTGCTTGCTTTTTCTGCCGGCCCCTGCTACTTTTGAGCAGAGGAGTTTTCTGGTGGCAGAATGATCCTAGTACTTGTGTGTACTGTGTGTTCGAAGACTGCTGGCACGTGGGCTTGGTACAGCCAGGCTGACCGAAAAAACAGCCACTCCAAAGAGAGCAGCCCCATCACATTCCAGTGTTTCTACGTGCCCAGTTTATCACATAGACCAGCTGTTTCCTTAAGGACAGACATTTTTATTAGCTTTCTGGAAGTGACAGTGAGGAAGAGGTTGTGCTCCCTGGCAAAGAGGGAGACAGATGCCCTTGCTCACTCTTTTTCCTTGCTTTAGTTCAGTCCATAAAAATGCTTTTTCATATTAAGTCTGTTTATAAATTTATATATATATATAAAATTAACAAAAAAGTTCTCTAGAAACACTCAGTTTAGACATGATTAAGTTGATAGAAAAACTCCTGCTGATTTCACCAGAAATTGTGTTATATCTCTAGGACCAGTGGCTGATATCGTGCTGGTAGTTGTGCTGCTCGTTGGGTATTGCATCAGTTTATACCACCGAGTAAGGATCAGATCCCTGGAGTCTAAATCTCTTAGACTACTCTGGAGGTATCAATAACAATCAGTCATTGCATCCTCCTGCAGCACTGCAGTAATAAGCGGCAGAAGTAATTTCTGAGGACACGTTTGTCATACCTGCTATGTCAGTGTTAGAAAGACTTAGATGAAGCAAAATGAAGCAAGGGCTCTGTTGACAAGGCTCACTTTCACCCCACGTTGCTCATGTCTCTGCAGAGACTTTGTGAAGGAGATCAGGCTCTTTCCCTCCCCTTTTTGAAACTGTAGGACTTCAGAATGGCTTGTGGTAATAACATAGGAAATATGGAGTCAGAAAAATAAAGTACATCATCTTTTGCAGCTGTGCATGGTAGAGTATCAATTTTATTTTTTTTTGCCGTTTCAATTTTTTTAAAAAGTGATATCTTCCATCTCTTTAGGCTGTGAAGTGAGAATGAAGATGAAGATGAAATATACATTTAGTATGGAAGTTCTTGTGGCTATTCTGGTTTCGTCTTGACAAGAAGATTAATGTTAATAACTCGAAACAAAAATATGTTTAAAAAAAAAAAAAAAAGATTTGTCTAGATCACTTTACTACTCCCCTACTTTAAAAGGGGAGATGAGGAGAGTACAGTTAAATCTTCAGTCAGGAAAGCATCCTGGAAGGGAGACTATTGCAAGAGGCAGAAAAATCACAGAATGGGAAAATAATTTATTCAATTTATCAAGACAGCAGGTTAAGGATGCAATGTCATAAGATTTTGTAATAAAATCACTGACTACTAATATTTATTAGTGATTGATTGCAAAAATTGTGATGAGCAGCAAAGGTACAAAACTTGCAGAGAACCACATACGTGTTAAGACAGGAAGAAATAGAAAGTTCAGGCTGACGTAACTAAAGCAGGAAAGTGAGTGAAGTGACGAGTTCTTACTGGCTCCTAAACTGAGTTTTTTTGCTTGGGGTGAGAGCGGGGTGACCTCAACGCTGCTGTAGGGAAGGCTTGGATTAATATTGGACTGAATTACCACTCCAAGTTTCTCCAAGCCCTGTCTTTGTTATTGCTCATCAGTTGAGCTTGGTGTAGAATGATTTGGTGAGTAATACGCGTTGGCAGAGTATTTCCCATGTGTTAGTGCTGTTGTCCCCCAAAATTCAACTTGGATGGCTGTCATTTTTAAGATGGGATAAAATGAGAGAGAGTTGAGAAGCTGGCCAGCTGTCACCCAAGAGTAGTTCGGTCGGAGAGCTCTCTCAGTGGATTTCTAATGTGTATAAATAATTGAGGATCAAGGATAAGGCATTGATGAAATGCCTCTTGGCCCACAACAGAAACCAAGAGGATTCTTTAAAAAAATAATAATAATAAAAAAGTAGATGAAGGGAATACTGAGACTTGCAACTGATTATGTTAGAGAGGAAAAAAGCTGGAAGAATGAAGAAATATTGCTGATGTGTATAGTAATGTCTGTTCTGGAATTAAGCAAAGTAGAATGAGGGGATGAATAAAGAAAATTTAAATTCAAAGTAGGAGAGTTAATAGCTTTCCCTGTTACTTCTGTTTAGTTCTGAGAACTATTTACTACGATATGTTTGAGGCCAGGGGTAACGAATGTTTGGAAGAACTGTAGGCATTTGTAAGAAAAATAGGAATAAATTGTGTTTGTAGGAGTGGTATAAAAATAGTTTTGGAAAGAATGCAAGTCCTTTTTCTCTAGGAGGGAGTCCACTTTGTGCAAGTTATCTGAAAACTGTTATCCCTAATATGATGACTCATTTTGCATCATTAACAATTATTAATTATGGAAAAAAATGCTAAATTATTATTTATGAAATTACTTTTGTACTGTGTAAGCGTTGAGAGACTGTTAGGTTTTTTTGTATGTTATGGTAACCTGGACTGTGTTCTGGGTTATAGATGACTAGTATTTTTTCCACCTGCATCTAAGCAGTGCCAGTGAAATAAACTTAAAATGAGTCTCTCTCTAAATGAGTCAAAGTCTGCCATAACCCTAAACCTGATTCTTATTTTGCCATAGGTAAAGTTGTATTGACGTAGATAATTTAAAAGTAATTTTTGACATATGGAAAGAATATCCAAGTAGAGCTTCTCATGCAATCAGTGGTTGTGTGAAGACGTATTTATGGCAGCACAGGGAAACACCCTCTTACCAAGGAATTGGAAGATAATTTTTTTTCTTACAGGAGTATAAAGAAAAAAATGAATAGAGCAAAAATGGATATTTTGAATGATGTACTGCATTCTTGTGACTTTTCTATTTCTGAATACAAAAGATGATGGATTGTTCTGTACGTTTTTAGGAATCTTCTATTTTAATTCGTGTACATATGTAGGCAATTATGTTGAAAGCTTATTTTAAGTATATTAAAATGTATTCACAACACAAATTATATCTTTGATTATCGTCATTGGAGGCTAGTGGAATTTTGTTGCTGCTGTTGTTGTTTGTTTCCTGGTTCTTTGCTCCGTGTGCATGGCGGTGCTTCATGTTCAGGCAGCTTTGTGGGTTCCTGTATATGCTCTTAGGTCACAGAAATGTTTTATATGTGATTCTCTAGTTGTTCCTAGGAACTGCCTTTTTAAAGCAATGTTCTAAGCAAAGACACATGATAGTCCCCCTCAAAATAGAGGGTGAGGAGCCTTAAACTGAATACAAAATCTCTTTTTTTGTAATTAAGAGAACTGGCCTTCCCTAAAGGTTCTGTAGTATAACCTACTAAATAAAGTGGCTGCCTAAAATATGGATACTGAACGTATTCTGGGGTAGGCCTTCCCAAAAGGGAGGCTTTGTGTTTTAATTCTTCTTTATGTTTCTGATCTTAGGAATTGAAGTAAGTGTTTCAAAGACTTTATTTGCCTTTCTAGAATGGCAGATGCCAACAACTCCTAAGATCCCATAAAAGAAAAGGGAGAAGAGCTGAGGAGTATGATGAGCTTCAAATGTGTTGGATAGTCATTCAAGCAGGAGTGCTTTAAAGAGAGGACAGATCAATGACATGTTTGTTCTGTGGGTCTGGGTTTTTCCTACAATTGATAATCTGGATATGTACTGCATTTATTGGCTTCACAGGGAAGTACTCATGTTCTGTGCTTTCAGAAGTCAGACTTTGTTGCTTGCATTTCCCAATATGGATATACTCAGCTAACATTAAAGGCTAAGTTTTGAGTCTTCCAGTGAAGGTAATACAAGCCAAAGCAATCAAACTGATCTTTACTTTTCCACTTGTTTTGAAACTTGAGGAAGAAAATGAATTTGTTACAATGGCATGTCAAGATACTTCACTCTTCAAGTCCTTTCTGTTCTAGTATTAGGTTTTAGTCTGGCACCGTGGTCATCTTCAAGAATTCATTTTTCCTCTCTCTACATCAAGCTGTATTTAAGGGTTCCCTGCTCATATTTTGTTTGTATAGCTCAGTTTGAAATGCCATGTAACTGAAAATATGGGTGAGTAGTTTTGTAATCAATGCATGACATGTTAAGGATCACTGTCTCCCCTATTACATCTTTTATGCTTATCAATAATAGGCATATTTTTAATACAGTAATAAAATACATGAGATGCAATCATTAGACCCATGTTTAGAAAAGTTGGAGTTCTGATAAGAAAAAAATGATTTATTTTCAGGTTGTTATGTTTTGAATTATAGGCTTGAGGTATGATTTGTGAGTTACTGATATCTTATTTGTTTCAGATTATGGACAGTGAAATTAACACATTTCTCTAGATTTTTTCCAGTCAAAGCGTTGTGTGTAGTCTTCATGAGTAGTGTTCAATGCCTACCTGAAAAAACTATTATTGCACTATTGTGTATCATAAATTACAAGCACAGTAGTGCAGTATAATGCAAATATGTCATATATACTTCCATATTTTTAAGTGAAAAGGGGGAAAATAAAAAAAAGTTTTACCAAGTACTAGGCAACTATTATAAGCATTTTTTTGAAAGGATTTGAAAGGATTTTTTGAAAGGAGCATTTTTTTTGAGGATAAGCAAGGTTATCTTCTCATACAAGTTTATCATTATTTTCCATATCATATTTCATTAGTACAAAATGAAACACGTGTCTTTTTTAACTTAAAAGTAGCAAAGTTAATTTCAAGATAAATGTATATAAAGCTCACTCAATAAGTTTGTAGTTGATCTGGTATTACCATCTCTATCCTTCTGCTGCAATTTGTTTTTTTTTTTAATATTTATATTTGGTTTGCATAAGGATAACTATATTGTGATCTTTTAACAATTTACCAAGTTTGATAATCAAGTTCTCAAATATTTAAGTCCTTTATATGCTGATTTTGTGTGTGTGTGTGTGTGTGTGTGTGTATGTTTAAATGTTAGCACTATGAGTACTTCATGTAATTCTTTGGGCAATCATCTTATATTTGAATACTCCATTGAACTAGGTCAGTTATTGGGAGGTTTTAGTTACAGTTTGACTCCTTATTTCTGTTTCTGGAGCACTGTTTTGTTTCTGCCTTCTTCGGTTCAGTGTCATAGCTGTCTTGCCTGGTCTTTGGCTGAGACCTTTGGCTGAGGAGGTCTTTGACTTTGGGTGAGGACGGTAGCACTTCCGAACATGCTTTGCTCTCTCTTGCTCCCCAGGGAGGAGAGGTCTGCACACACATCTGGCAGCGCTGCTGCGAGGTTGTGGTACAAGGCTGCTGAAAACATAGAAGCTTCAGCATCCTTGTGAGTCCTCAGCAGTTCAGAAAGATCTCTCAGGTTGCACAGTAATATTTATGTGCTCGTGGTTCTATTTTTGTAGATCTTGTTGTAGGTCAGTAAGTTTCTTGGTATGTGCCCAGTATTTATAGATATCTCAGTTATCTTTATAATTCTGCTCTAATTGTATTAGAGCACCACTTTCTGTGGGTGTTGAGTTTAGGTAGGTACATGGCTTTGCTGTTCTGTTCTGTTTTACATTTACATGGTGTATCCATGGGTGTATACGCACTTTGAATTTTAGGTAGCTGCTTCTTTTAAGGAGAGTTGAAGTAGACCCGGTCAGAGGAAAAAGGAATAAAGAATGAGTGCATTATATACGTACCTTAATGGGGAAATAATTCCCAAATGGAGGAGAGCTTTTTGCAGAAGTGGTTGAAGTGGTCATCTTCCTTTTAAATATGCTCTTATATGTGGCCCCAATATATGTATAGCTTGCTATAACTATTCTCTTGCACCAACCATTTATTTTTCCTTACAGTAACAGGCGGGTCATGTCTGAAAAGGTAGGATGCTCTGACCCAGTAGGAAAGTTATTTTTATTACTAATTTAAAGGGAGAAGACTGCATGAACCTAGACCCTTCATTCTCCTTTTATCTTGGTTTCTCATGAAATACACCTTCACAGTTTATTTTTCAGAAAAAGGAACGAGGAGGGGTTCAGAGAGCTCTGAATAGCTCGCTCTTGCCAGCCTGTTTGCTAGCTTTTCTATAGAGTTAAGCTGCTAATTGGCTGGCTTGCCTTAGGGCTGAGTGAGGGAGATGCTGGCTGAGGAGGGAGATGCAAGCTTGGTAGTGCCTTCCAGTGCAACTACTAGAATCCTTCATCCCAAGTATTCATCTTCAGCCTCTGGTTGCCAAAGGGAGGGGCGAATACCACAAGCATGCTCAGCTGCTGGTAGTGCTGGGAGATTGTCTGGGCATCTACTTGAAAATGAACTATACAAACACGAACTACGTGAGGTTGCCAAGCAAAGTTGAAACTTAAGTGTTATTCACATAGCAGTTAAGACTTTTACTGGATGTAGCAGGGAAGGGAAAGTAATGATTCAGGATAATCTTCTCAAAGGCACATAGGGTCAGTTAGGCCAAATCATCCAAATAGTAAAGACCCAGATGCTTTTCAAAATGAGAAATTAAACTTGAAAAGAAATGGAAGTCTGAGGGTTTTATTCTTAACCAAGTTCAGGCACAGCTCTTAGGGATAAAAGCAGGAGTACATCCTGTGTCAAGACTGAAGAATTCACACAAAAATTTGTTTAGCTGTACTAGTTACCTTTAAAATACAGAAAGAGAAGGAAGACACTGAAGTGTATATTAATGCAGCTGTGACTGCACAAAGTTTTCTTGTTCTTAACTGTAAGGACTTAGGTACAGGTCTCTGAGATGCAGTTAGTGTGTGAGAGGAGATACATATTTATTTTTAATATCTTTGCATATAGTAGTCATTCTCAACGAGCATTTCACAGGCTGAGGGCCCCTCTTTGCAGACCTGTTCTAAGCAGCAAGTAGGAGCAGCGATCCACGCACCTGAAGGCTCTTCTGTGGCCTCCCAAGGGTCCGGGCTTGCTGCTGCTGTCTGGGGGTGCCTGCAGGAGCAGGAACTGGAATGCACGGCTCTTTGTATGGAAGAGGAAAGGTGAGGGAAGGACCTACATGCTCCAACCACGAAAGGTGTTGGTCTGTTTGCGGAGGGGGAGAGGGCACTGGAAAGAAACCGAAGATGCTGGAAGGAAGGGACAAGGGACTATGGGTTCGAATGCCATAGGTCCAAGCTCTGCAATAATGCATCCGAACAGATTCCTGGAGTTTGTATAGCATTCTTTTAGCGTGCTCTTGTTTAAATACAAAAAGAGTAGATTGTTAAATTATTGGGAAATATTATAACTATGCATGTTCTTCATGTAGAAAGTGATTAAACCAGTCTGTGTGGGAGTTGCTTACATTTTTAATTGTGTGTTGTATGCAGTTATAATGAGAGGATGACTCACTCTTGGTGTACTGCATTGTGTGGTTGCGTGGTGAATTAACCTGTATCAACACACTTGGGTATATATGACTCTTCCCTGTTAAAAGGAAATTCTGTAATATCTATTAAAGCTAATAGGCAACATCCCCAGAGATGGGGTGCACAGTGGGAAGGGATCAAGAGAAGGAAGGCTATTTGTAGTGTCTAGCTTCCTTTTAAATTACGTTTTCCTTGCCTGTAGTGCTAGCATTCCTCAACACGATACCATTCCACAAGTCTTGGTAGTAGCTGCTTATACATCATAGTAAATGAAGATTAAAGTATGTGATTCAGATGAAATGCATGAAAACATAATGTGAAAGCTGTCCACAGTGTCATGCAATGGAGCAGTCATGTGGGACTTATCATACTTAATGATATGTCTCCATCCAACATAGTATGGATTCCCTGCCTCTTACTTTTGCTGTGTAAATTCTAAAAGTTGCATTAGGCACTTGTGACTAACCTTAGGTTGTAGTGTTTGTCCATCAAATGTGCTCACTGACATGGAGAGTGTGATTTTTTTGTTTGTTTTTTTTTGCTGTTTTTTTTTTCCCTCTCCAAATTGGAATGCCTCCCTCCATCCTTTAGATCATTTCAGTCAGAAGACACCATGAGGTCATCCAGTCTGCTCTGCTCCCCAGTGGATTGCAAGTCATTACATTTCATCACTTAAACTGTTGGACTCGCAATATAGCACTGAGCTAGACTAGGGCATTAACCAGACTCTGGAGACTTGAGTTTTTGTTTGTCATTTAATGCTGAATAGCAGGGAGTTGATTAGAAAAAATACGCTCAGATGAAAATACTTGTGTTGTGTGTCATGTTTCTGCATAACATCTTGAGAGGCTGCCATCTGCTTCTAAATAAATAAATAAGCTGGATTCCCATTAAAAGAGCTTGCTTGCAGGAAAACAGCTTATGTTTCAGCATACCCACATAGCCTGGCCCTGATACTGTGCCCTCCTTCTGGCTACCTTTGCTTTTCCCACCAGACTCCATATTCTGCCTCTTGCAATGTCTGAATATGCTGGCCAGGGAAAAAAGAGATGTAAAGCTTCTGTTGAGGTCATCCTATTCAAGGCCTTCCTCCCCTCAGTGATTTGTGCCTTCAGTGTCCTCTTCAGCTCAGGAGAAGGAGGAGGATAGATGTGGCTTTAAAGAGTTTCTTGCTAAATCCCTGCAGCATCTTCTGTGGCCTATCTTTCCCCTAAAGGTGGGAAAGGGAAAGTTGAGATGGCATAAAAAGCTTAATGAATACAAGAGTAGTATGAATACAATTACGAAGAATTTCATTTTTTTAACAAAGAAGAGCTGTTGATTGTTTTGGGGTGTGTGTGTCTCTTTCCCGTTCGTACTTCTGCAATTGTCTATGTAGTAATATATGAAAAAAAATCTTTCAATTTTACATGTCAAGCCCATACCGTAGCCTGAATAATTTCTATAGGAGTTTAAGGCCATGGATAATCCAGTGTGAATAGATTTTTAGATAGAAGGCCTTGCAAACACAGTGTTTTTTTTGTTTTGTTTTGTTTTGTTTTTTTGCATAATGCAGACAATAAATTAAAGTAGGGAAGTGTTCATATTATTGGGAGTATCTTCAGCTTCTTTATATTGGAAATCCTTCCAAAGACTTGGAAGGATTGGTCTTTTCCAAGTTAATGCTGTCTTACTGAAGCATCTCCTGACTATTCAGCCCATAGAGCTTCCTTGAGGGGAGGTAGAAAACAGCCACAGTTTTCTGGTAGATGACCTGGCTCTATCCAACTGAAGAGCCCCCAGCTTAGTACTGTGGTTAAACAAGAAGTGCTTCCTAAGCCTGCTTGCACGCTGTCTTTTCTGCTTCTTTCTGTCCCTGTTTCCAACCAGAGTTTTGGCTGCTGATTACTTTCCCTATGCCATATGCTTCAATTTATACAAGCGCACTTGAAGGGATTGAGCAGGAGTTGAAACAAGCAGGCGCATATCCTAGGTGTCTATTGAGAAAATCCTTTTGTGTGAGAGAACTAAAAACATCTGGAGAAGTGGTGTGGGGTGGTATGTTCAAGGACCTTTACTGGAATGAGTAGAAATACAGAAATAATTCTGAAGTCTCCCAATTAAAGACCTCTTTAGATGGTTCTCTTAACACCTACACAGTACACAAATCTGCTGCCTCCTTCATGGAAGTAAATAGTGTTGCTTAGAAAGAGCTTCAAATACAGGCAGCATGTGATCCGTGAACATAAAAATATCTAAACTGAGTTTCACAACTGTCGAAAGCTTGTTTTATAGCCTAAACAAGCTAATATGGGTGTGTCTATTGAACATTTTCCTTAGCAATCTGGCACTTATGTCCTCGTGGATGATGGAAGTGGAAGTAACTGGTTCAAAACTTTACTAAGACTTGCTATCCAGATTGTATGTGGCTAGTTAACAACATTCCCTTGGTTCCATCTTGTTTTTAAGATCTTATTTTCTGTTTTGCTGCCAATCGAATGATAAGAAACCTTATCTTAATCGTTAAAGGTTGCTGAGGACTCTCCTGGTCAAGGTTGGATACCTCTGAGAATGGAGATTCCACACCCCAGAGGGTTGCCGTTTCCAGTGTTTGGCCGTGTGCATTATGAACTTCCCCCCTCCCTAAAATCTAATCAGAATTGCCCTGGTTGCAGCTTGTGTCTGTTGCTCCCCATGCTTCCTTGTACATCTGGGTCTGCTTCTCTACAGCCACCTCTTGGGTAGCTGGAGACCTCAGCAGGACCCTCAGCTTCCTTTAAGAGGACATCTCCCAGAGCTGTTTAAAATGCCTTGGAAAGAAAAGGCCCTATTGGCTCTGGCTACAGAGGTATATGGGTTTCCACCAGTGGTTTCAAGACGACGTGTTTATAGCAAGCCTGTTACTCAAATGCTTTTTCTCCCTTTAGAAATACCTAACATCTTAAGAGCTTCGTAGGGCAATGTCTCACTAAAGCCATACATACTGGTCTGTCCTCAAATTATGGTAGCGCTGAAATTGGGCATGTGGAAAGCAGATTTTCTGGAAAACAGATTTGTTAAATTGTTATTTTTATTAACCTCATGGATGATGTTCTCTCTGCAACTTGGACTAAAGGAGATCTTCAGCAGCTTAATCCATCCTTGTAGCAAAATCAAGCCAACTGGGTTTTCCTGACAGATGTTTTAACCTGTTCTTAAAATGCTGCTGTAATGGAGATTAAATCACGTCTAACTGACCTTTTATACTTCTTTGATTAGAAAAGTCATCTTCCTCTTTCTCTCCAACATCTTTTAATGGATATAGATAGGTTAAGCCCATGCTATTTAGTAGTTTTTCTTTTAGTGAACAAGAATAATTCAATTTGGATTTGACTTTAATGTGCTATAAAAAAAGCTGTAAAGTCTCTGTAATTCTTTCTCTAGACCAAACAATGTCTTATTTTTTCTATCCTTTCTTCTAGGTCATTTTTGAAAATCCTGTTGTTGCTGATCTCCCAGGGAATGTCTTCAGTATTTCCCTGTAGGTGTGGTGCCCCAAACAAATATTGTCTCAGCAGATACTTCACAAGTACTTAGTAAAACCTAATGTGTCTCTGCATCTGTAAGGTCTTCTTATCAGTACGTCTTGGATTTAGTCTGTGTGCCCCCTTCTTTTATTTTTATTCATCCTGTTGTTAACTCATGCTGATAAGCCTTATTTTTCTTCTATTAAAAAAATTGCTTAGCAAACTGTCTTCCACATTCAGTGGTATAACTTAGAAATCTGCCCTTCTGACAACTCGCAGTCTCTTTGGGTTGTAGGTGTAATTCAGGTCTTCATGTGTAATTTAAGGATTTCCTTAAGTACATTTCCCCTTATCAAGAGTACTGGCTAAAATTGGGATCAAGGTAAGTCTTTGAACTTGAATTGTCCTCTTACATTCATAGTGTGCAAATACTAATGTTTCTGTATTTTTTTTCAACCACTTGTGCAGTTTGTGACACATGCGCCCACGCACAGGTCATTACCCCACACAACAGTTCCCTGTTATGTGCACAGGGCCAAAAACTTCTACTCCGAAGCTTATTTATTTATGTATTTATTTACTTTATTTACTTATTTATTCATTGCTTTAGTACAGTTTATGTAGGTGGGGCTACGAGACAAAATTTTACCAAACAAGTAACAGCAGTGCTTCAAGTATATCTACAGAGGGAAACGAATTATTTGATTTTTTGCATCTGCCCCCCCCCAGTTTGTGTTTATAATCACTAGCTGCCTTAATCCTGTTAATCTGTCAGGGCATGATTTGTGTGCCCTGTGTGTCTGTTCCAGAGCTCTGATTGCCCGAGAGGTTTCTTAAGCTTGTTTGTTTCTCAGATTGGGTGTCATATTCTCACCTGTGGGCCTTCTTAGGTTTTGCAAGCTCTTTCATTTTCCGCTGAACTTCCAGAATCTTTGTGTCTCTAAAAAGGAGTTCAAGACAAGTCACACCTTTAAATGATTTTGATACGTTCGCAGTGAAGCTTAATACTCCGTTTGCATCTACTGCGTTGACAAACCTGGGTGTTATATTCCGCAATGGGAAGAAAACACATGTCCTTCTCTTGCTCCTTTTCCTTTTCAGTGAGGACACTTGCTTGTTCAACGCAGACCCAGAAGGTACAGCAGCAACCCTTCTCTGCCCAGCGCTGCACTGTGTTGACTGTCCTGCCCCTGCTTTGTGCTCCGAGTCCCCTGCACACTGGGATTTGGGCCCTCCTGTGCAGGAGGTCTCCCGCCGCTCTGCAGGCGAGGTTTGGGCGCAGGGTTGCCCCGCGCGGCCCGGGCTGCCTTAGCTCGTGGCTGTGTCACGCTTCGGCAGCTCCTATAAATCCCTGCGCGTGCTGCTCCTCAAGCAGTTGTAAATTCGAAAACTTTGTCAAATTTTAAAAGGTCAGGTCACCTAGGGATTATCAGTCCCAATGTGTTGGTAGGTGTGGTCTTCAGAGAGTACGGCCCACTTGGTCTGTTAATGCTGGTTGCAGGTGTCTGCAACCCACCAAATCCATCTTCTTTTGCTTTTTCTTTTCTCGCCCTTCCCTCCCTTTTTTTTTTTTTTTTTTTTTTCCTTTTTTTTTTTTTCCCCCCCTTTCTCCCTCTCTTTTGGGGTGGCAGAGTTTTGATTTCCTGTTATAACCATGTATTTTGACCAAAGAGCTCTGTAACTGTAGTTATTTTGAGCATTGATTTTGGAGGAGGAGTGATTGGCTGGGCGACTCTTTCCCATAGGAATCTTTTCCCAGTATTTGCAGTGCCCTGGCTCTCTGATTGCGCAGCAACTTGCACTTTCAGTAGTTGATACTGCTGAATCAGTTGCAGTTTCTCTTTCATTTTTAGTGCTAAACTTTCCTGAAGGTTATGCTCTGCGTGTTTGATTATATTTATTTATTTATATATGCTTGCAGTTCCTTGCACCATACTCACAAATATTTCCATTCTTTGGGCCGTGCTGCTGTAAGTAAAAGTGGGCAGTTTTTATGTATTTCATAGTGTTCCTCATCCATTTTTTAGAACATTGCCGTAGTTATTTTAGTCTCCTTTCTCTGTGAATGTAAATGATTTATAAATCACTTAGGCTCAAGTATATGAATCAGTAGCCTAGCTACTGGACTCTGTTAAGGTTTGTGATTCAGGATATAGAGGGAAACATTAATTCTTCTCAAAATATGCTCTACTCTACTGAAAGGATGACTTTTAATGTTTATTTCATTGTAGTGCTCTTGGTTTAAGTAGTACAAAGCACATCATCTTCTGGTTCCACATGACTATTTCATATGACAGTAATGCAGAATTATGGATTTTTTTTTAATTCCCCAAACAAAAATATCTTGTTAGAATGAAAAATAAAATCATAATGGGCCAGACCACTAATTATAATTTGGCAGAGCTCCAGTTCAGTGAATTTCTGCTTGGAACCTTTCCTGCCAATGCTCCAGCTTCCTGTCACAGGCTTAAAGAAACATCCTGCATATCCTAAAAAACTGGCTGCCTTTTTGTCCTACAAATAGAAATGCTGTCCGTTTCGAGTCATCCAATTTTGCATTAATCAGTGGAGACTTTCATTAAAGCCCAGCTAATTGGGGTATGCAGGAGATACTGCTCCTGCAAAGAGATGGGGTTTACTGGTTTTCTCCCCATTGCAGATCCTACAGCTAGTACTTTTGAAAGCTTCTTCCAGTAATGTGCAACAGTGGGCAATTAGTGGTGCTGTTTATAGGACCTGTATTTCTGACTTAGATTAAGCAAAAGTCAAGGACATAGTGCTTTTCACTATCGCATAGCTCACTGTATGTTGTAGCAATATCTGTATATATGATCTTTCGTACAGGCTTTTCTTTACCCTTTTCCAATATGAGCACATATTAAAGACATGGGCAGGTGTTTGTTTCTTATAATTAATTGGAGTTTGTGTAATTCTACTACTTAATTGCTTTGTACTCATTTGGCTGGTTCACCATACTCTGATCTTTCAGTTAAAGAGCTAATGTATCTTCAAAGCTTTATTTAATAAAGCTTTTTTTAAATAAAAAGTTGCATTTTATTTCTGAAGGGTTGCAAATGTTTAGGAGTATATTTTATTGGCAGGGAAGAGTCTTTTATAGTTTTTTACTCTCTTGCAGTTGAAGCACACTGACCTGTAGCACTGCTGCTACCCAAAAAAAAAATATTGCACTTGACTGACATTTGTGTATGTTATTTCTCTGTATTATACCTTCATCATTTCTGTCTTTTCATTTTATTTTTTCAACACAATATCTTCAATAAGGTTTTATTTAGTTGAATAGTAATAGGTCTCTTAGGTTTAGTTTTTTTTTTTTTTTTTTTTTTTTTTTTTTTTTTTNTTTTCACTTGCTTTGAGGTGAAGAGATTTAGATAATAGTAGCAAGATAGAAATTAAAGTTGCAAGAAACATTACTCTTCATTTTTAGCTACCTGGATTTAAACCACAAGGATCTGGCTTGGAAGGCTTGGTAGGAGTGCCACAGGTTTCTGCAAGTAAAAAATTAGTAAAATATTACCTGGCAGACTGAATGCTCATTCCCCAAGATCTGCCTAGAGTTGCTTTAGCAGAAGATACCTGTGTTTCCCCTGCTGTTTGTTGCTCTTTAGCGAGTGTAAGAGGTTAGTGCACCTATTTACCACCTCCCTAGTGGTCAGGAGTGCCAGAGTCAAACTGCATCAATGCTCTTAGTCACACGTGTACAGTAAATGTGGACTAGTGCGTCCCAAGCTGCACTGGGCTTTTTCTGCCAAGTGGAGGAAAGTCCAATAAGTGGTGATGGTGGTTATGGATGACTCTTAAGTGCCCTAAAATGAAGCTTCAGCAGCTAGAAAGGGACGCTGGAGATGTGCGAATTTGATGTGACTTTGAATTGCTGACTTTCACAATCCATCAAGCTTGAGATAAGCACAGATGGGCAGAGAAATGCCTGGGTGCTTCTGAGTGTTTACCCAAAATGTTGTTGCACTTTTCCTACTTTATAGTACTTCATAAATAGGAAACAAGAAAAAAGCGAGGCTTTGCTAAGACAGAATTAGGGCACTTTTTGAAATATGAGTTAGAGAGGTAAATTAGATAGCACACACTGAGCTGCTTTTACATAGTTTAATACCAAAAATCCACATAGTAAAAGAATCAAGCAGGCAGTAAAAATTACCAGAGATGAACTCTGAACTGAATTCTGCTGATTCGTAAAGGCGGCTCTGCCGAGCAGAGGGGGAGTAACAAGCCACTTTATTGGCTTGAGTTTTAGCCTTTTGGGAAAAGGAGGGCCAAAGCCTCAGACTACAAGCCAAAGTTAAACATATAACTTTTTTTTTTTTTTTAATGAGGAAGTATAAATTTGAACTGTAAAGGAAAAAGTCGTTAGCAGAAAGTTTTGTGGTGACTACTGGGCTGATATCAGAGGGAACTACATGAAAGCAACGTGTGGGATCTCAGGAATCCCCATAACCCGCGGGCATTGTGCGTTGCTCAGCAGCTTGCCAAATCTCCTAGCTGTCGAGGCAGGAAAGTGATCATATGTTACCTGTGTAGACACTAGTAAGCCTTTCTAAAAATGCTCAACTTTCTAAAATGCTCAGCAAAACTCTTTTTTTTTTTTTTTTTTTTTTATCCGTTGCACTCCCAGAAGCCCAGCTTGCAAATCAGCCTAACAGATCCTGCAAACGTTTCCTCCCAAATACAGCACAAACAGCAGAGGAAGCTGTGAGGGTCTTCTCCGTGCCACAATACCTTACCTTCTAGCAAAGACTGTTCCTTTTTCTCTCTCTCTCTCTTTTTTTTTTTTTTTTTCCCTTCCCTGCCAGAGGGGAGTGTGTTTTGGATGTTGCTTTTCCCGTGCTGGAGCATGGTGCTGCGAGGAGTCGGTGCAGTGCTCGGAGGGGCTGGGGCTGCTCACCCCATTACAACCAGCTGCCACATCCCTTCCTGCTGGGAAAACGCCCCCACACTTTTCCGCCTCTCCTTGATGGGCTGCCGGGCTCCTGGGTGCGCTGCTGGGCCCCGGCCGCGCCGCGGGCAGCGTCCCTGTGCAGCGGGGCCCGGCCTGCAGCAGCCGTCGCGTTGGACTCCGCTCGGCTCCAGTTCCACCTGGCTCGCAGGGGGGTTTCCCTGGCAAAGTATTGCTTTTACTGGGCGGGGGGAGGGGAATGGTTTGAAGGAAAAACAGAGGAACCTGAAGCCCCTCTGGAGGAAAGTGGCTCTGCTTTGGCTGCGACTTGTAGAAAAACTGATTTCTCTCCTCCTGCCCCCAGTGTGCGCTGGCGGATCAGGTAACTGCAGGAATCGGGAGTAAAGCAGCTCAGTGAGCAGGGGTGGAGAAAAGGGGCAGCTACCTCCATGCTGCAAGTCCTACAAGGGAGGAGTGTCCTCCCGAGTGTAAATGTGTTGTCATCAGTGAATGCGAGGAGCTCAGGGAAGGGTGTCCAGCATCTCCAGTGCCCTCTGTTGCTGTTGTTTTGTCAGGTATTTCTGCCTCCCCCTGTTATCAGAAAAGTGGTTTTGTTACGGTCCTCACTTAATGCCAGTAATTACAGAGGGGCTGGACTGCTCTCTTGCGGCATCCCTGACCAATTGTAGCTTAGCACTGAGCACTGGGATGTGGAAGGTTGTCCTGGATAATAAGGCAATAAACTACACTGAGCAGCCTCAAAAGTATTGCACAAAATTTATCCATATATATGGGTATATGGTATCTGTTTAAATTTAAATAGTATTTTGGTGTGTGTAAAAGCCAAGGAGGAGCTTAGCCCCTGATGAGAGCTCTTCATGTTCCTTACCCTTGGAGAAAGGAGGATTGTCAGTTTTAATGTGATCAGCTAAAACCTTTTTTTTCATCGTTATTTTGAGATTGTTATAAGGAANTCCTGGATATTCTGTCACTCCAGGGAAGGCAATAAACTACACTGGGCAACCTCAAAAGTATTGCACAAAATTTATCCATATATATGTATATGGTATCTCTATTTAAATTTAAATAGTATTTTGGTGTGTGTTAAAGCCAAGGAGGAGCTTAGCCCCTGATGAGAGCTCTTCATGTTCCTTACCCTTGGAGAAAGGAGGATTGTCAGTTTTAATGTGATCAGCTAAAACCTTTTTTTTCATCGTTATTTTGAGATTGTTATAAGGAAGGTTATCTTTTATTGTACCTAGTCATAGAGTCTACGCCCTCGATTTGGAAGTGCTTGGCAAATAAAGCATTTTTAAAGGGGAGCAATTTTGCATCAGTCACTGCAGAGGTCACTGCAAAAGTGATCATACTGGAGAGTGCAGTGCCAGGGAATACAGAAACCGTACCTAGCAAGCGACTGCAAGGGTTTAGGCAGAGGTAGGGATGTGAAATAGAGCCGTGGTTGGAGCTTTCTGGACAAATATTCATGCGCATCCACAGAAGAAGATCTCCCCGAGGTCATTCGAGGACGTGGGCAGACCTCATCAGGGCCGAGAGCAGCAGTTAGCTAAGAATCCCCAGCAGTGAGAGGCAGGAAGCAGCCATCACCGTCCAGCGCTTGCAAATCTGCATCTGATCTCATAGGCCAGGTACCTCGTTTGTGGTTTTGCATGGGTTTTGTCTGGTTGTTCTGACTTTTTGCCTGGCTCGACCACTTTCAGGTCAGGATAAAATGGCACCAGCTCCCACATAGTGCGTTGCAGAGTCCTCGGAAACGGGGCTGGAAGGGACCTGTGTCATCTAATCCGGCCTCCTCCCCCAGCCGGGTCTGCAGGTGCTGCTTGCTGATTCAGTCAACGCCTCTTGGTGCAGAGGAAGCCGTTAAAGTCATAATGGGAAACCTGTAGCTCTGGGGTCAGACAATCTGTTGGGAAAAGGGCTGCTGCCTTCTGCAGCACTACGCTTAGATGGCAACCAGGGGCTGTGAGCTGGAGACAAGCTCGCTGGGGCTGTTCCGACGAAGCTCAGGGTATTTTAGAGAGTGCGCCAAGCCAGAACTCCTTCCATGTTTGTAAATGTGCCTGTATTACCCGATGTAATGAAGTTGGATAGTCAAGGATGTATGGCAAAAAGAAAAGAGAAGTTTTCAGTGAAAATCGTTTTTAGTGCAAATAACTCATGTGTTTTTGGAGATGTTTGATTTGTCAAATCTGGTTTACCAGTATTGGCTACAAATTGGGGAAATCTGTTGTGCTTCTAGAGTTCTGGCTCAGTTCAGGCCACATCTGGAGCACTGTGTCCAGTTCTGGGCCCCACAGTACAAGAGGGATGTGGAGCTGCGGGAGAGAGTCCAGCGCAGGGCGACTAGGATGATCAGGGGCCTGGAACATCTGCCCTATGAGGAGAGGCTGAGGGAGCTGGGCCTGTTCAGCCTGGAGAAGAGAAGGCTGAGAGGGGATCTGATCTGTGTCTATAAGTGCCTCAAGGGAGGCAGTGAGGAGGATGGGGCTGGCCTCTTTCCACTGGTGGTCACTGACAGAACCAGAGGAAATGGCCACAAACTGAAGCATCAAAAGTTCCACAGGAGCTTGAGGCAGAACTTCTTGACAGTGAGGGTGACAGAGCACTGGAACAGGCTGCCCAGGGAGGTTGTGGAGTCTCCTTCTCTGGAGATCTTCAAGACCCGCTTGGATGCAGTCCTGTGCCAGGTGCTCTAGGTGCCCCTGCGTGTGCAGGGGGGTCGGACTAGATGACCTCTGGAGGTCCCTTCCAACCGTAGGCCTTCTATGATTCTATGATTCATTTAAAGTATTTATTTGCATGACAACATTAAAAAGGCACCTCTTGGGCCTGTGATAATGTAGAATTGCCCCACAAGGCAGGGTAGTGTTTGTGTGTCGTCTTGAATTTTTGAATTGGTCCTCTTTATTCCCTCCTTTTTTTATTTTACTATTTTTTTTCGTGTGGGTTTGTTTATTGGGTTGTGTAATTATTGTACAGAACAATGTATAGTAGCTCACCAGTGACCCCATGCCATAAAAATTCATTGTTTTTTTTTTTTTTTTTTGCAGTGGAGTCCTGACTGAGGGATCTGACGTTGAGAATGGGGTGTTTCTTTCTCTATTGCCTTTGGAAGGAAAATAGTTGTGAGAAGCCTGTAGTTCCAGTAGTCTTGTGACCACTGAAATGGAGGTCCTGGAACAGTGAAATCCCTGGCAGATGTGTTGAAGAGGGATCTTGAAATAGCGCAGGCCCTAAGTTAGGTTTTTGGCTTCTGTTCAGCACATACAGGAAGCATCTTTCCAAACTTAGTGTTTCAGACAAAATCTTTTCTTGCTAAATGCCCATGTGTCTAAAGTTGTAATTAAATAAGCTGGTAGCCCATGGGTTTGTTCTACTTCAGTTTTAGCCTTCCTCAAGGAGAGCCTGGGGAGTAGGATGCCTTACTAGTGTTTGCAAACTTGATTGTGTCACTTACTTATCTTCTACAAATGGCACAAATAATGCATAATCAGGGTTATACAGTAGAAGAATTAAAATTACTGTGCTAACTGTATTAATATATTTAATTCTGAAACAGAATTGATTAATAGAGATTGTAGAGAAAGCAGAACTTAGTAGAGGAAGGAACTATTTGCAATCCTATTTGCAAATACAAGTCTGATTTCTTACGTATTTTGATTGCTGGGGTGGGGTATAAAAAATAATTTTCTGTCCTCCTGTCCCCAAAGACTTTATTTTGAAGCATTGAACATTTTTGTTTATTTCTGCTCAGAACATTTTTTTTTTCAACGTAATGTAGAAGGAATAAATCTCAAAAAATTCAACCCCAAAAAAAAGTTGTAGGTTTGTTGTTATCTCTGCTGTTCATCTACTGAGCCAAAATCCATTATTTGCCCAATTCTGCTCTTGAGTACTTCCTAAGTAGTGATCAGCATGTTGTTATTATTATTGTTATTTAATCAAATAAAGATGTGGATTATATATAACAGAGAATGTGCATAAACCAGATGAAAAGGAAGAGAAAAGGGTTTTTGATTGCCTTAAGGTTTAGTCGGCCTAAAAGCAAGGAGAGATTTCCTTGCTTGTTTGTACACACACAGTGACCTGTAGGGGAAGACTTGTCTTTGCAAGGAGACGTTCTGAGTCTCTCTGAAAATGAGTCTTAATGATGGACAACAGGTCATGGCACAAAAGGGATCTGTTTTGACATGGAGACTATAATTTACTCCAGCCATTACTTTTCAAAAGATTTTTTTTTAAAAAAGAAACAAACAAACAAATCAACACTTTGCCAACAGCTTTGGGAAGCTGCATCAGTTCCACTGTTTTTTTGTATCCTCCAAAACACTCCCAAAGGCAGCAATTAAACAAATCAAAATAGAGTTTTGAGTATGCATTATGTTAATATAATTGTCAGTGAAGCAGCCTTTTCTGAACTGATTGTATTATTGATGTAATTTGAAATACTTTCCTAGAGATAAGCTTTTGAAATGAAGCACTTCAGGGCCTTCTACCCTTGATCTAAAATTCAGCTGGGCTTCCTGGGTCACACTGAAGATCTGACCTGATCTGTGAAGCCCCAGTGTGGGTATTATCTCTTTCCTACCCTATGCAGTTTGCTGTAGAACATGCACAACTCGGTGCTGTGCAGGCAGTCCTGGACCTAGCGGACAGGGAAACGCTGATGACTTTTCCCATTTCTCTGCTTTCTAGGTCAGTGAGAAGCTGCAAACTAATGGCAGCAGCAGTGCACGCTGCATTTGTCTTCCAGTTCTTTACAACTCTTTTCTCATGTGTTTTTTTGTTTTTTTTTTTTTTTTTTTTTCTCCCTCCATTTCAGAAGGTCTGAAGCACTCTAAATTGCTGGCTGTTTTCTACAGTGTAAATATAGTAGTGGCACAGATTCATTCTAAACTTTGAGTCACCTTATGCCTGCAGAAGTAGCATGTAATCTTGCTGTCTTTTCTAGCCGTGGAACTGAAAAATCAGAAGATAGAGTCACAGCAGGTGTTTATTTAATGTTGCAAATTGTAGAGCATGAAGGAGTACGCAGCACTACAGAAATACCTGTTCTCCCATAGTCTCAATTCTGCCATTTTTCTGTGCAGATAGATCAATTGTGTTGAAATAATCTTGTAAAAATGGGGACTCAATCTCATCATTAAACAGTTTGCATGAGAAAATAACTATTCTTTTCTGTAACTATTATCTGCCAGTTTTTGTTTGTTTCTTTGTTTGTTTGTTTTTTAACTTGAAAAACGCTTCACTGTTCTGTTTAAAATCTGTTTTCAAACTACTCTCGCTTATCCTGACATGTCTTTGTGCTGCCTCTTCCTGCACATTTTTACTGCCCTTGTTGGTCAGGCGACCTGAGGGAACTTACAAAGTTGAAAACTACCCCAGCGCACCAGGAGCGCCCCAAATACCTGGACCTGTTCTTTTTTTTTATCCCTCTCTCTTTCATCCATATTTTTCATTGGATTATGTTAGTTTATTACTCATTTATTGTTTATTACTCATTTCTTGTTACTTAGCCATAAGTTAATATTTGTGTCCAATATGGAGTTCAAAGTAGGAAAACATGGCTGTTTTTTCATGAGTGTGCTGGTATAATTGAACCAGGCTTAATGATCTTCAGAAATGACCCTTTGGTTTTAATATTCCAGTTGTTTTGCCTGAGGCGGAGAAAGGAGAGGAAAGTTAAATGGGACAAAAACCTCAGGGATGTTGACAAAATTGTTTTATGCTACAATTTGGCTCAATTTCAGAAGCCTTTGTGGGAAGGGATTGTTCATCGAAGGTACCAAGGGAGGAAGGGAAGGGAAATCCCGCTCCCCTGTTTCTGGGTTAGGTAGAAATATCCATGACAGACGACTTCCAGGCTGGTAGACTCTACAATCTGTTCGGGAAAACGCATCTTCCTTCTCATTTTCTGTACACTAGGTTGGTGCTGAAGTGCCAGTGAGTGACTTGGCACGTGCTGCTTGCTTGGATCACAGGGGAAGAGCGGTCTGCACAGAGCAGGGGAAATCCTGGGCTGGTTCCTGACTTTACCGGTCTGCAGGCAGGAACACAGTGGCCCAAGGACAGGCCTGGGACATGCTGCGTCCTCTGGCTGACCAGGTAACCTTGGGTGACAGATGCAGAACATTGGTCTCAACTGAGCCAACGTGATGATGCTTCTGACTCTTAGTCTCCCATCTGGTTTGAAGCTTGAAAGGAAAAAAGACAGTGGGAGAAAAACTTTTTTTTTTTTTTTTTTTCCTTGAGTAAAACACCACAAGGAGTCTTTTAGAAATAAATGCAATAACCATGCCTGTTACTTTGTTTTTATAAAATAATGAAAAATGTTAGTAAAATGGTCTCATTGCTGACACCTACTTTGTTGGTCGTAATGAGTTGAAGCAATTCCTCGGAGAGCTCAACAGTATTTTAACTGAGCTGTTGGCAAGAGTACCTGGCGGTGTAGTATCTACTGTGGCGTTACTGTGCTTGAAAATTCATATACTACAGTAATTAAAAACAAACTGTGTTTGGGTCCATAAAACTCACCACCGTGTTAATGCATTGGCAATAAAAGAACAGAATACAGCACTGAGATCCTGGTCTCAGCATTCCATGGTGACTTCACAGGGACATGGCAGCGCTCTCTGAAATCACACGGAGAAACAGACTTTCATACAACTGTAAATAAGACTTCCAGTAAGGGAGAATCTTAGTTGTTGTTAGGTAGAAAATAAGCAATGAATCTCCCTCTCAAGTGTTGCCATATTACTTGCACTTATCTAGTTTTAGTTTAAAAAAAAAAAAAAAAATCCCGAGATCTATGTGACTAGGAATCATTCTACGTGTACAGCTTCAATGCTGAGCAAAACAAGGTTGTGTTTATTATTTTTAAAAGATCTTGACGTTTCTGTTAGATTTAAGCATTCACAAGGGACTTCTGATGCATGTTTTGTAAGGGTATGAAATAATATTTACAAAATATTGTAACATATATGGCAAGTGAATCTTGGAAGAAGATTAAAATTCTTCACAGTATCCAGGATGGCTCTCCTGGGTATTGCTTTTGATCCCCAGTAGACTTTAATCAGAAGGGAACTTTTAAACCAGACTTTGAGAGCAGTCTTATAAACAGAAGTAAGCTGCAGAGGTTTTGAGGCTGTTTAGTTCTTTCCATGTTGCAACCTTATATTCTGTCATTTAGTATCTGTTAAATATATTCACATTCAGTGCAAGTCTTTTCTGGTTTCCCATGGCATGCTAGTTTCCCCACTAACTTTTAACTGACTTGCAATTTACATTGCATTTCACTTCCTTATTTTTGATCTTTATTCTCCTGTCTTTTATTTTGTATCACTGGAAAAATAACTTATGTTTAGCTTCTGTAACTATGAAAACTTCAGAGTTTTACTTTGCGTTTCTAATACCGTTCTTTATCTGTTTTAGCATCTCCCTGTATTCTTCCCAGTGTTCTTTACTTCCTATTTTCTTGTAAGTATAGCACATTCTATTTTTCCCCTCAGTTCCTATTGACCTGTTTAACCATGAGTTAATTGAAGCTACATCTTACTTTTGGAGAAGTATTTAACTGTTATATACATTTAGTTCAACTTATACACTCTCTCCTTATGACTGAGGTGTCTTGATAATTGTCCAGAAAAGTGTTTTATGTTGCATATTTTTATTTATAAATTTGCCTAAAAAAAAAAAATCTTGGTCGAAATTAAATTTCAAACCCATTCCACTATGGTATCCTGTTTCCATTTTATTTATTTTGCTTTATTCAGTGGTTGGAATCTGATTTGGAGAGGAGGGTCCTTAGCAGGTTTCGGGAAACAGTTGGTCATTTAATTCATCTATCATTTTGTCATATCTATATCACATTTCCTTCTGGTTTTCAAATTAAAATTTGAGCATAATTCTCAGTGAATTTATGTACTAGTCCTTTTCTTTGTGTGCACTTGATCTTTGCTTTACTTAACAGTAATTCTCCTGTCTTTTATTTATTGACCTCCACTGATATATTTGGTTTCTCTGTGGTTTCTCTTAATGGGTTGTTTCTCAAGGGAAGGTTCAGCATTTTGGACATCTGCTGTTCCTGCAGATGGTCAGAGCAAATTTCTCACATTATCAGGTTGTGGACTCGCACGCTTCCATGACGTCACAGTGACAAGATTACGAAATTCCCTTTTTATTCCTTTTCTAAATGGCCAAATAAACTTCATCTTCCTGTTGCCAGCTGCCCAAGTGGGACGGCAGGACTGCCACCAGTGCCCGTTTGATTTAAAGCAGCCCATGTGATGTGCTTTGTCCTTGCTGGGTGGCTGCTGAGTGTGCTGGGCATATAGCTAAGCTCACCTTGTCTTTAGTGAAGTCGATAATAGTTGTTAAATCTTATCTTTTGAGAGCAGGTTTGCTATTGTTTATCCCCTTCCTCCCCACGAAATTTGACCTAACCATATTGATTTTTTTGTTGTTATTGTTGGCTTGTTTTTCTTTGCCACATCTGCAACTTCCAAACTGCCTTTTTTTTTTTTTTTCTTTCTCCAAGATTTCCTTCTTGCTATTCTTCATAGTCTCTTAGCATCTGTGTTTTCATATGAATACATTGTTGTTGCGGAAACAGTGTGTCCCATTTATATATCCTAGTGCCTGATCCATTGCCTCCATATCTGTCCCTTTTGACTAGCAATAGTGTCAGTATTACTGCTAGTACCTTAATCTAGATCCATATAATTTCTGAAAGAAAACCCCCCAGTAACGGTGATAGGTCAGCAGGCTTTTGCAGAGGGAGTCTCTTTGGGAGCCTGAGCGCACCAGGGACTGCAGTGAGCCTGTCTCCTCCAGGGACTTGTTCTTCAGCCTGCGGCAAGAGCGACTGCCTGAGCACGCCGCTCGCTCCCTTTCTGTGTACGATCGCTGCTGTGTTACAGGGCTGTCAGCCTGGGGTTGTGTGAGACGGTTCCCTGGCAGAGGCTGCCTCCTTGCCTGTTGTCAGGTCTGTGGAGGTCTCCAGGACTGGCAGGGTGGCTTTTCCTTGGCTGTAGCAGGAGCTGCGCAGCGGAGCTGCTGCGTGCGGCTGCGTGAGGAGGGTTCCCTCCGCTGAACCCCTCCCAGCCCCGGCTCCGCTGGAGCCTTTCCTGTTTGCTGCTTTCAGCAGTTTGGTTTTCCTGAGATTTACCCTGGGCATGGTTTTTGAATTGCTTGTGTATCCCTTTCTTCTTGATTTCAATATGGACGATTTTCCAAGACTCACAGCTACTTCCAATGTCTTTGGTACCTCTGCAAACCCTACAGCCTGGAGACCTGTACCACTTGTACTGGGGTCAAGCCGTGGGGCAGGGTGATGTGGGGGCAGATGTCTCCTGTGTTTTACAGCAGTTGCCTGCTGTGATACAGGACAAAACTTAATACTTTCCTCATGCAAAGGATCGAATCCGACCCTTTCTGTCTCAGAAGGCTCCTACTGCAGACTTTAGAACTTTATGGGAGGGTTTTATTGTTATTTAATGTGGACAGTACAGGGAATTCTGGATATTCTCCATGAATTCTTCATTCTAGACATGTCCTTGCTTACCCGGTCCTCCTACGTAGTATTGAGCAGCAGCCTCCAGCATCTTGTAAGACTGTGCCAAAAACAAATGAAAGATCAGAATGGTCTTGAGAACACAGATGCTATTACTCCTTTCCATCATCACTCATTGCAGCTGTTGCCAATAGATAACATTATATATATATATATATATATATATAATGGTATGAAAGGACAAATTTGGCAAGATAATGGACTGTTTTGAATCACTTTCTTGGTTCAGAGCATCTAACTATCCAACATCTGTTGCACAGTGTACCCAAAGATACTATTCATCAACCTGCTTTTAACTTGAGTTTAGTTTCCTCAAAACCTGGGAAAATCTATGGGAGACTGATCGCCTAGGAGAATTTGGGAATGCCTCTTTGGCTATGGTGTAAACAGCAATTTGGGCTTTGCCTGAGGACACGGCCCTCCACAGATCCGCTTGACTCAAGTCCTTAACTCTTCAAAAGAGACTTTTTCCTTTGCGTATCTCTGACTCAAAAGGAAGCCTCTGTTTGGCACTTGCATTTCTGAACGCACATTCACTCCCCCAAGGACTCCAGAGCTGTATTGTGCTTCCCCAGAGCGCTCTACCTTCAGTTTCTTCCTTTGCTCGCTTCAGACACTCTGAGATCCCAGAGGTTGGGGTCTTCTCTAAGGATGTATGTACCTGGGTGCCAGGGTCCCTGCGAGTGCACTGCTCCTGTAGGACTGCCACACAGATGTTTCTGGGTACAGTTGTATATGGAGTTGTGGCAAACTCTGTATTTAAAGCCTCAACCATGTGATAAAAATGTGATATGAATTCTTTTTATTGAAATTTTCTTTTTAAGAGTGTCCTGTCAAGAGGGAAGCTATACACACCTGTTGAATCTTGCTGATATTTTAGGTAGTTTTTTAGAAGTTTTAATACCTTTACAAGAAAATATCAGATGTACAGAACACGTGTATGTTCATGTCTATGCATGAAATTGGGGATGTCTTTGGGCGATATCTATTCTAGGCTAGCCCTACATTAGGACACTCTTCCACATGAAGAGAGTCTTTTTTTAGATCACTTTGGGAACTAGATTAAATTGCAACAAAGTGCTCTTAATATAGAATGTGTTCACCTCAGGAGTTAGTGTGAAATAGCTTGGTGTACTTCAGGTTTAGACCTTAGCCTGTTTTGTGATAGCTTTTCTCTCTGTATGAGCCCCGAGAGAGCTTCTTATTTAACTCTCCAGTTCGAGAGCGTTTTGAATGAGTGCTGTGGTATCATAATCGGCAGTTTAAGAATATCAAAGGAGAGGATATGAGAGAGTTTTATGGAATATGAGTTATAAAATGTTGCTGGTGTTAAAAGGGCTTAAAATTCAATCTGCAACTTAAGATTTATCTTGCTTGTATTTATTTGTGAGAACAAGTACCTAACACTATCTCTTGTTTTTTCCATCAAATACACTGGTGCATGCTTCCATGAAACTCTGGGATTTCTTGATTGGAATGATGCCCGAAGGCCCTGGGGATTTTTACACAGCATGGTTGAGGTTGGAAGGGACCTCCGGAGATGGTCCTGTCCGACGTCCTGCTCAAGCAGGGACGCCTGCCACACGTTGCCCAGGATCACGTCCAGGCGGTTTCTGAGCGTCTCCAAGGAAGGAGGCTCCACAGCCTCTCTGGGCAGCCTGTGCCAGTGCTCAGGCACCCTCACAGTCGAGACATTTTCCCTCATGTTCCAGTGGAGCTTCCCATGTTTCAGTTGGTGCCCATTGCCTCTGGTCCTCATCTCAGACACCACTGAAAAGAGCCTGGCCCCATCCGCCCCACACAGCCTCCCCTCCGATACTTGCACACACGAAGATCCCCCTCAGCCGTGTCTTCCCCAAGCCGAACAGGTCCAGCTCCTTCAGTCTCTCCTCATAGGAGAGAGGCTCCAGGCCCTTCATCCTCTTAGCAGCTCTGTGCTGGGCTTATTTTCCTTTTTTCTTTCAGCTAGCTGGAATGACTTGAGATGCTTAGAGTGAGCATGTGCACTGCCTTGTATCTGTCACTGTCTTTTAGGTTTAGGTTTAGTGGAAGAAAAAATCACCCTAGAGATGAAGGGAGCAGGGAAGCAGAGAGCAATCCCTGGTTATTCTGGAGCTGTGGCAAAGGAGAGAATGAAGTTCCTCATCTTGGGAGTGGTTGTTTACATGTTTGAGGTGAAATGGGCATAAAAAGACCAAAACTGTTTTTTTAAAAGCCTTTTATAGTTGTTAGAAGCAGGATATTTATTTTCATTGTAAGACAGTTTGTTGAAAAGTTACTTAATGCAAAAAAGAAAAAAAAAGTTCTTTTCCAAGTTAGCAATATTAATCAATCAGACTTGTGAAGAGCTCTGTTGCTAAATTAAATTCATAGCATTATTCCTGTTGTTTTTACAGGCAGAGTCTTAATAAGTGTCATCTGTTTTTTTTTGCTGTTCGCGTCTTTCTTAAATATGAAAACAGTCTGTTAATTTCATAGATGTGACCTGGAGCCTGTTTGTGCTGATGGTGGAGAAATGCCCCTGTGACTTGTCACACTTGCCCACTTTGAGTAGGAAAAACCTAGGGGTGTCATGAGTTGTTCCTGTCTGGGAACTGGAGTTCACCTTTAGCTCGTGTCTGTGACCTGCTCGGAGCGGAAGAGAACATCCAAGAGCAAGAATGGTTAATAGATCCAGCTAATGGATCTTAGTTAATAGATCCATTAATGTCAAAGGTGGCTGATAGAGAACAATTTAAAACAGGGAAGAAGGGCTACTATAGACTGTGCTGCTTTAAATGTGACGTGGCAACTGAGATAAAAATCAGTGCGGGGACTGACAGTTTTTTAACCAGGCAGAGAAATACTGGGCTGAGTGTGTTCGTGCTGTTTTAAAGTTAGGCTGATTTCCTCTCTGCGTTAGTTCTGTCTGCAAAAAGAATGTCCCATAGGAAACATGCATTTGGAAAGAGCATGTGTTTCAGATGTATCTTGCTCATGTGTTCTGGGAAAGAACGCATGAGGTTCGAGGGGATTTCAAGGCTGGTGGCGGGATATCGCTGTGTCCAGCAGCCCAGCGTTTCAAGGATTGTCACGTCCTCCAGGTCTGTCTCTGTGGGGGACCCTGCAGATCTCGTTTGGGGATAGCTTGGTCACCTGTCCTCATGCTGGGGTATGTGTGGGTTGCTGCTCATAGCTATGTGTGGGTTGCTGCTCATAGCTTTGGGTTTGTGCATCGCGACAGTGTGCAGTATATATGTATGTGTGTGCGCGCACGTGTGTGTGTGTGTTTATATATATATATATGTAGAAAAAGTATTTTGGAATGATTTGGGTGACACGAGTACTTGAGTGTGGTGCCGTTTGGGTCCTGTGTTCCAAGATGAGCAGGAGTGGTGGCAGGTTCAGGACAGCCTCAGGAAGAAGAGGGAATAAAGAGACGGGACCGACAATGGGGAGACCGTCTGGAGAAAGAATATGAAGAAAACAAGCAGCGTGTTGCAGTGGTCCTTCTGGCACGAGGCATTTTAGAAGAGAGAGTGTGGTGGGACATGCGGAGGGCGCTCGAGGCGCTGCGCTGCCCTGGCCGCTCGCGCAGAGGCGCTCGCGGGGCCAGCGAGGCCTCGGGGAGCCTGGCGGTGGGGCAAGAGCGACTCCAAAGCGCGTGGCGCTTAACTTTGGGATCGTTATGGAGTTGCTGCTCATTTTGATTTTAATAAATGCTCGTGTGTGCCTGGCGCGATGCACTGTGGTTGCCATCCCCTTAGCGTTTTGGAGAGGAGGCTTTTTCTCTGTTTTCTGCCGTGTCAGAGTCTCGTGGCAGTGGGAGGGGATGGTATCTTGGTTGCTCCATCCTCTTTAAACTTCTGTATTTTGTGTCTGTCTTCCTTTGGAATAAGTTCAGTTCCTTTCTTGTCTGGTGCCCGTAGGATTTTCCTGAGAGGAGCTGCATGGAAAGGGTGACCCTTGGTAGGTTTCGGTCAGCAGCTGTGAAACCAGGTAGCTCTGCTGAGCCCGTTCTGCGCCGGCGAGGGGAAGCGCCGCCGAGCAGCGCTCGCGTGTCTGCACCCCCGGGAAGATCGCGTTGTGTCAATTAACGCTGAGTTTGCGTTTGCAAAGTGTCATTTGTAACTAAAAGCTGTTTATGCGTCTTTTAAACAAGCATGGTTTTGTATTAGTTGGCAATATCCGGGATTTTGGATTGGCTTTTAGATTTTCTTTCAAGGCCTCGTTTTTATGGAAGACTAACCTTTGAAAGGAGAGTATTTTGGGGGGGAAGGTTTTGTCTTTGGTCTACTCTGTGTTTCAAAATACTGAAATGCAGAACTTTTTTTTTTTTTTTTTTTTTTTTTTTTGTAAAATATGGCTATAGTTAACTTGAAAATAAGTGACCTCAATGTGAAATTATCATTGTTGTAATCTATGGAAATGCAGTTACTTCTCTCTGGCATTTGCTGCAGCGCGAGTCCCGGACTGCCCAGTGATGTAACGTTTGCCTGCTTTTAATTAGCACGAAGTCCTGTTTTACCTCGCTGTGTTTTCCCCCTCACTTGTGAAGGTGGAGTGCCAAAAGCAACCGTCCCCTTCCCTTGGAGCACAGGCTGTAGCTAAAGAGAAACTTAGGTCTCTCACAAGTTGATATGTGTTGTGCGCCATTCCCAGCATCTTGGTCTGTCTTTTGTCTCTTCAAGTTCCTGTTCACTTCCTCTCAAGTCTGAAAAGTAACATTCTGGTGTTGGAGTACGTGTTCAGAAGCCTGTTTGTGGGCAAGGATCCGAGCCCAGAGATAGGGACTCTCTTGCCCAGGGCTGCTGCGCTCTCCTCCGCCTCCACCTCGTTGACACCATGGCTGAGACGAGAGCCGTGGAGTCCTACGTGGAGCATTGGTAACCGGAATGATTTAAGTTGCATTTCTGTACCTTTCCTATAAAACCAAACCCTTCCATTGAGTGATGCAGTTTCATCTTGTTTTACTCACGGAAAAACCTGATGTTGGTGGTGTTCCTGCAGTTGCCCTTTGAAGGGAATTCTTCTAAAGGTTCATAATCAAGACAATACAGTTTAAAAGAGAAAAACATCTAAAATATTAGTCATCAGTTTGGCATACATCAGATTTTTATTTATTTTGCTAAAATGGAAAAATGAGTTTGATAAACTCTGTTAAAAAAAAAAAAAAAGCCTTCTCTGGAAAAAATAAAACCTTCTCTGACAATATATAATATTCGTTTGTTCCCTCCTATTCTCCATGCAAATGTTATCAACCTGAATCCAGCTTCTCTCTTTTTTTTTTTTTTTTTTAAACCATTGAAAAACCTTGGACTGCCCCTTTCTCCTTCACAAGAAGTGATGTGGTAAGAGAGAAGTAAACACAACGGGAAAGAACAGGAAAAGTAAAATAAAACCTGATTACAGAATAGCTTCTTTGGCAGGCAACACAATTAATCAGAACAGACTTGTAATCAGGGATGTGTTTATTTGCAAAAGTTTAATGTAAAAACTTTTCAAGGTGCATAGGAACAGAGAAATGCATAATCTTTGGGTTTTTTTTTTTGTTAGCTTTTGTCTACTATATAGTTCTCTTCCACTTTATATGGGTCAAAATAAGCAATATGGGAATAGATAAGCAGTATTTCGCCTATTTAGATGAGCAGGTGAGTCTACTTAATGTCATCACTGCCATCACCTGCAATGTTTCCATATTTAAAAAAAAGGGGGGGCAGAACTCTTAAAAACAAGAGCTTCTTCAGGACAGTGATGAGGAAAGAAGCAATATCTGTCAGTGATGTTTAGTTAATAGTTTATTTGCACATATTTTGCCTGTGTTTTTGAAGATGACACACGTGTGTATGTCCTAAAGTATCTGCAAGATAAAACCAGTGGGTTTCCAGCAGATTTTAACAAAGTCTTGCACTTAGGAACACTCCTGTTTTAGCCTGTAACCTGCTTTTCCAGGATTTCTAACGTGCTGTCCCAGGCACACACGCACTCTGGTGCTTCAGTCTGAAAAACTTTATAAAGATTTTAACATGGAGATGGCCAATAAACCCTAGACGTTGTCCTGTCCTTGCTTCCCTTATGAATGATTTCACTCAGTGTCTAGTTTGGAGTATAGAAATCCTGTGCCTTTTGTGTCATGAAGAACGGTCTGTTTACTCACAGTCTCTCAAATTCTGCCTATTTAAGTCACTGGGAAGAAGACCAAAAAGTCGAAATATTTTATTTGCCAATTTTAATTGCAAGATGTTTAGACTTGAGAAATATCTCATTGTCTGTGAATCTATTAAAATATTCGTCACTGCATGGGGAGGGGGTTGTTTCCCTCTCAACAAAGTGGAGTCTATATTTCTCCATTCATTCCCGTATTCCTTTAAAGACTGCTATGCTCTATGTGGTCTTGTCAACTAAGGGCTTTGTTTGGTTCGTTGTAGGTGTCATTTTTTTTGTTGGCTGAAAGGGAAGGCCTCTGCTTTCTCCTTGAGCTCTTGATGCTGTTAGAGAATCGAAGGGGGTTGGAGAAGGAAAGAGCCGAGCGTTTGTGTGTTGCACAAGTCTAAAACGTTTAGAAACTTACTGTAGTGGTGTTAGGAACATCAGATAAAGCTTCCCCCCCACACACACACCCTTACTAAAAATAGTAAATGATGATTGGTCTGTTTGAGAGCTTAGAGATTTATTTTCCTAAATTATAAAATGAATTTGTTAGATGCCTTTACGCCTTGAATTTTGGTCTCTGCACAGGATATATTTTTGTAGCATTTCAGTAACTTCCAGGTGAATGAGTTTCGTACCTACTGTGTGTTCTTAATATTATGACTAGTGTGTTTTCCTGCTGAATGGGGATTTTGAAACTGATGGACCAATAAAATCTTAATTACTAATAATTAATATAATTAACTTGACTGTTTCAAATTATTTACAGGTACATCCACCTTTATGGAAGCATTAGCAGCCAATGGTACAAGCAACATACAGTCATCTGTAACAGGAGTGTCAGCCAGCAAACGGAGGTTCATTGATGACAGGAGAGATCAGCCCTTTGACAAAAGGCTGCGTTTCAGCGTGAGGCAAACGGAGAGCGCCTACCGGTACAGAGACATTGTTGTCAGGAAACAAGATGGGTTCACACACATTTTGCTATCGACGAAATCATCCGAAAATAATTCACTAAATCCAGAGGTGAGAACAATTTGGAATTTTGGGGGAAGGATGCAGAAAAAATCCCAAGTGTCTGCAGCCCCTTAGTGAAGCACAAGTGTAGACGAAACTCGATTTGAGGTGATGCTTGCAGCGCATTCTGCATTTGGTTCTGTTTTGTTGCTCTTTGACAACTTGATTTTTAGTATAACTGAGTTTTATTTATTAACTTTGTAAACTACATTATCTGAATATTTAGATGTGCTGTCTCTTATTATAAATGTGCTGATTTATTAGGTGTAACTTGGAGCAAACTTGAGCCTGATTTAAGGTGCTTTTTCTGAACTGGTTGCATATGCCATCTGCTGTCCAAATTACAGAAATGCTGAATGAGTGCTGTAGTTACAGCTAACATCTAATAGATCTTTTCTTAATGATTTCATTATCTTAGCCTAATTACATTCTTTTTGAAATGCAAAGCATTTAATAGTGTGGTACTTTTTTATTATTATTCTTGGTTAATGAAAAAGTAAACTTTTTAAATATAATTGTTGAGCAGAAGCAATTAGAGTTGTGAAAGATTCAGATCTGTCATGGGGAAAGCAGTTTTTAATAATGCAATAAAAAGATTCTGATTAAATTTTGATGATTTTCCAGGTGATGAAGGAAGTCCAAAGTGCACTGAACACAGCAGCTGCAGATGACAGTAAACTTGTGCTGTTCAGTGCAGTTGGTAGCATTTTCTGCTGTGGTCTCGATTTTATTTATTTTATACGACGTTTAACAGATGATAGAAAAAAAGAAAGCACTAAGATGGCAGAAGCTATTAGGTATGTAAAATTATCTTCAGTTACCTGAGTGGGTGTTATTCATTGTCTAGTCTAGCTTGTTTTATCTCCTGATAAAAATATAACTATACTCTCTCAAAAGTCTTTAATTCATCAAGAGCTCAAATATTCACCTGTTATGTAATATGTGGAGCTTCTTTATACGGCCTGTCTACCTGGGTTGGCATTTCAGGCATCACCGTTTATGCTATTAGAGTTTAACTAAGAAATGCTGTTATAGTATTTCTGTGGTTGAAACCAGTTTTGAAGACTCAAACTCTGGGGCTATTTTACATACATCAATACAAGATGCACATCCTGTATTTATGAGTAACCTAATATGTACGAGCATATATGAGTATTTACGAGTAACCTATATAGAGAGAAGTGCAATGATGGATATTCTGGAGATCTTTGCTAGTGAACAGCATCCCAACACTAGCTACCAAATCTTATATTTAAATAAAATGGGATGAAGAGCTACAGACTAGAGGAGTTTTTATATGAGGGTAAAAAAAGACATGGATCACAGGGAGGCTTTTTCAGCCTATACAAAGTATTTTATCCAGTGTGATTTTGAAGGCCTGTGGTCCTGGATTACCTTTTATTTTCTTCAGAATGTCTCTATTCCCTCAGAGACCTCAATGTTTCAGTGACAGATTCTCTATATTTTATTGTTATCAATATTTATGTCCCTGAGAGGGGGACATGGCAACATTTAAAGCCTGCTTTTGTGTAGGCACAGTTGGCTCATGGAATAATGACAGTAATTTTTTTCAAAGGAAAACTTCCAGTCATCCATACATCTTCTGCTCATGCAGAGACTGCAGATGCTGGCAGCGCACAGAGGCTTTTAACTGCGAGCTCTGCCATTGCATTTAATTCTGGCTCTTCCAAAGCCTGCGTTAGGTCGCACCGCTGCCTGTTAATACAGCAGATAAATGCAGAGGTGAATTAAAGTACCAACCAGGTACTCTGCAAATGTAATAATAGTATTTTTCGTATATATGCTCAAGATTGTCACCTGTAGAGCACTCAGACGCGATTACTGTTGTTACCCTGAGTCTCTGGGTGGGCTCCTTGGCTCTCTGCTTGGATAAGGTGGTTCCTGGAGGGTTTGTAACACTTAGACGCAGTGAGTGAGTGGGAGGCGTGGTGGTGGTGAGCGATGTAGAGAGCAGAGAGCAAGCGAGGCCGCGAGGACGAGCGGGTGCCCTGTGGTCAGCTGGGACCGCAGCAGCCCCGAGGCACCTGCTCGTGCCCCGCAGCACCGAGACGGGCCCTGTCGCGCCAGGAGGCACCACCGCGTACGGGCGCTGCCAGGAGGGCCCCAGGGGATCCGGGGGCTGCGCCGAGTCCCTGCGCGCGGCAGCAGAAACGGCCCGTGGGCAGAGTGCGGCGCTGGGGAGTGAGTCTGCACCGAGCCCACGGGGGCTGGGACGCTTCACCCCCGCGAAGCGTAGTGAGCGCACGTTTCTGTTTCTCTTCAGGAACTTTGTGAATACTTTCATTCAGTTTAAGAAGCCCATCATTGTAGCAGTGAACGGCCCAGCTATTGGACTCGGCGCGTCTATATTGCCGCTGTGCGACGTGGTCTGGGCCAACGAGAAGGCTTGGTTCCAGACCCCGTACACGACATTCGGACAGAGCCCGGACGGATGTTCCTCCCTCACCTTCCCCCGGATAATGGGCCTGGCTTCTGTAAGTAGCTTGTGGGGCAGGGGGTGGCAGCAGCTCAGTGCAGTGGTGAAAGGTTATCTAGAGCTATTTCAAGTTTTTTTGTTTATGTTTGCTGATTTTTTTATTTATTTTTCCCTCTCTCTCGCTCGTTCTCTCTCGAGAAAACTTTTCATGATAAAATGGTATTTGTACCTTCTTTGCTCAACACTTTTGCAACTGGTTTTCATGTGAGCGCGTGACTGGGGCAGGGTCGCTCGCTGCCCTCCCGACGCGGCCGTGGGGCGGCATCGACGCCCACGCACAGAGTGGGGCACGGCCGTGGGGCGGCATTGACACCTGCGCACGGAGCCAGGCACGCAGCTCCGGCAGCACCAGCGTGTGGGGGGCTGCCCTGCCAGGGAGGGCTGTGCCAGTGTCTGGTGTTAGTGGGGCCTGATGGAAACAAACAGTCCCATCTTTTTTTTCCTTCGTGAAGGAATTATTTTTTTCTGGTTTTCTGCTGTCCATTTACATTGTTGCTGAACTGAAGAAAGGGTAACTTTTTGTTTTGAAATGATGAAGAATTATGTTATTGCTGAAACAACAAGCTACGTGTTATTTAATTTTGGGGGGTTTTGCTTTCCAAATACATGAAAGAATGAAATATAACCAAAAGCTAATTAAAAACCACTTAGCTATATCATTTTCAGGTTGCTTACTGTTTTTATGCTGCACTCCCTGAAAATTTAGTCCTCCATCCCATTCCAATTTGAAAATGAATTGTAACAATATGAAACAGGTGCCTACAGCAACAAGTAAATATATTTTTATTGTAAAAACATTTTCTTTTGGTTTAGGCATTTATTGATCAAGAAATGAGATGTTAAATACGTTAGACATACTAAAAGCACCTAGTGTTTGAGCAGTTCTTGTGACTAAGTGTGTAATGTCTGGATTTAGTTATTAGCAGAAAACAGAAAAGGTAAATGAAATAGATATATGAATGAAATAAAGTTATAAAACTGTCTTTAATATTTTAGCATGTTTCAAACTACTGATTGTTCCTTTCCCTTTTTATTTGGCCATCCATCCGCCCGCCCATTCATCCATCCATCCATCCCCATTCTTCAGAGACTTGTGGTTGTTATTTTATTTTTTAGGAACTGTGCTTTTATACAAGCAGCTCTTCCCTAGTGTATGTTCATGCGCTTGGTGGGTGCTCTCACTTTGATAACCTAGAGGAGATGTTGCTGTCAGTGAACGCTTCCCGCTGTCCTGCTTCCGCAGCGCCTGGGAGCCGTTTCGGTGCAGACTGGAAAGGCAGCGGGGTGAAGCCCAGGCTGATGCTCTCCTGCCGTCTTTGCCCTTGACATTACAGCAACGCCAGTGCTGTAATGCACACGGGCACGAAATTGAAGTTATTGCTCGGTGAACTTCGTTAATGCACCAAAATTTCTGAAAATAAAGCCTGCTTTCTATCTATTAAAAGGGAAGTCAGTAAAAATGTGCGATGGCAAGAATGGGATAGGAACACTCGGTAACAAAAACAAATTAAATACATCATACAAAAGAAATCTGTAGCCGTCACAAAAGTTGCCACAAATATATTAATCGGAGATATTAGTCCCACTTTTAATTCTTTTTATTCAGATTCAGTGCTGCCTTTTCATGATCAAAGCTAAGTGAAAATCTCCAGGGAAGATATTTCCAGTGATACTGAGCTTGTGAGGTCAGTCTGGACTGTTGAGCAGGAAGATGTTTTTCACAGAACACGTTTGACACAGAACTCATCATCACAGGAAGTTTGAAGCCAAGACCTTAGAGTTCAGGACTGGTTCTGTATTAGGAGTATCAAGAATTTTAGAAGAATTCTCAAACCGCCCTTGAGCTTTTAGAGCAGCCTGTGCTGGAGCGAGGTGAGGTCTGCTCGGGGGGCCGTGTTCTCCGGTGTGCGCCAGCGGCGCCGGCTGCGTCCTGAGAGAGGAGCCGCTCCGAGCGCCACAAGGCTGAGGCGGCTCCGCGCGCTCCCTGCACGGCCGTCCGGCTCCTGGGCCCCTCCACCCGCAGCTGCCCCAGGGAGCCGGCAGGAAAGGACAGAGTAGAAAACGAGAGTTAATAGAGATGGTTTCAGTTATCAGAGAGATATTTTTATCATCTTTGTTTTTGTTTTCCCTTTTTTTTATATCCTATTTCTTGGTAATTCTTGGTATTTCTTGGTGTTGATTTTTCACTACAGATGCAAGACATGATCGAATGATTTAAATTTCTTAGTAGTGGGTCTCCACAGTACAGAGTGGGTCTCTCTGGATCTGGGCACAGATCCAGGGTGAAAGGCCAGAGCAAAACATTTGCCTTGAGAAACCTGTCAGCTGAGGACACTAACGAGAGCACTGGTTTCACCTGAGGCTTGGTGCTTGACAGAATTAAGATGATCCCCCATGATTATTCGTTGTTTTTCATGTTCAGAATGAAAAAAAAAATGTAGTATCTACTGAGTTTAGGAAGAAAAAACTAAAAGGGTGCTCTGGTATTCATTTCTTTCCCCATTACCAAAGTTACCTGTGAAGAGAGCGTAGAATTTACCACTTGACTTTACGTTTCTGAACTTCCGAAACTCCAGCAGATTGACTTGGCGTTTTGGTCCTTGGTATAACTGCTGAGTATCCTTTAAAATGATTCTGTAATTTGCTTCCTGTGTCTCTTTAGGAAAATTATTCCTATTTTGAGCAAAATGTTTGTATCATTGACTATGGCTAGAGTTTCAAGTTAGTCTGTTCATATACAGTCTAGAAAATTAGAGACAAAGTAGTTGATGAACCTTTTATGTATGCTCACTTTTACTGGAACCTTTCACGGAAGGTAGAACTAAAAGGATATATAGTTTGTGTCTTTAGTTTGAGTCACACCTTAAGCGAGACCTGCGCACGGTGCCCTTCATGGAAAGCTCCTAGGGAGCAGCTTGGGGGGCACAGCCTGGGGGCAGCAAACAAGCTCTCCCAGGACCCCCAGTTTGTGCTTCAGCACTAGTGACCCAGCTCCGAGCCCTGCAGTTCCTCTTCAAAAGGGCAGTGCTAAGAACATAACCTACAGTAATGGGAACAGTTGAAATGCTTAACTAAAAGTTGCTATCAGAATTACCAATTATTATTCAGCATTTTGTTCTAAGAAATGCTACACCTGTTGGCTTTGGGTTCCTTTCATTTTATTTGTTTTTTGATGCTTTCCATCAAAAACAGCCTCATTTCCCATAGTCCAGGAGAGCAGTGGTGGCTTTGTCAGAGTTTCAGTGTAAATTACTCATTCAGAGGCAGTAGAAATGATATTTTGAGGGTGGTCATTACTCTAAATTTTCATCTTCAGTGGCTGTTTTTGTGCAGATAACCAGCGCAAACAAAAAACTTAACTGCGTGCAAGAAACTTCACTAAAGCTGAAATGAAAGCACGAGCATTAGTGGCTGTAGGGTGAGATTTTAACACAAGAAACTGTCAAAACAGTGAAATGTGTGATAATTACATCTTAAATATTACAAAACAAGAGCTCTTACTGCATAGACTGTATTATTCTGTTCAATATATTTTTAGGTTGATGCATTTAAACCACATGTAAGATCTTCTTTTAAGTAGTATTCTTTCCAATGAGGACAACATTGTATTAGCTTTCAGTTGAATATTGACCTTCTGAATAACATGGGAGTATTTCCTTTCCATGAAGTTGGTCATGAATTGGAATATGTCCCCTTCAGTTCAGTAGTCCAGCTATGTCAAATGTTATATTCCAAATGAAATGCTATATTGATGGAGACTTTTGAGCAGTCTTGAAAATAAACTTAGGTTTCAAAAAAAGATAGTAATAAAAAGCACTTCAGCTGCAGAATACCTAAGTAAATCAATAGTAAATATTTAACCGTGCTTTCCTTCCAAGATGGTAGTTCCCAAGAGGTCATCTGCCAAAACTGGATTATCTTCATAATTTACAAATAATGTTGATTTTCAGGAAAGAGTAGGCTGCAGATGACATCCTTGTTACTACAAAGGGCAAGCTGATGTCTTTGTTACTCTGACAAAGATTTGTCAGGCATTGTGGCCTGTTACCACACTTGCTTCAAATTAATCAAATCGGCAACTTCACGAAAACTAGAGCTGGTGACCGCAGCTCATGAATGGCAAGCGCCAAAAGACACTTCCATGTTTCGTGTTTAATTGTGTGTTGTGAGAACGGTGCACCTTGAGACCTACCGACGCAGTGCAGGTCGCGGCCCGAACAGCCTGTGCGTAGGCAAGGCTCCAGTAGCTGCAAGTGGGAAGAGCCGTAATGAACCTGTGTCTCACCTAGTGCAGGCATTTTCCTCCTTTGTTTTGAACATTTTTCCTTTAATGAGTTTTGCCTCATTACATTTCATACCAGAAGTAACTTTTTATCCCTCCAGGCCAATGAGATGTTGTTCAGTGGAAGGAAGCTGACCGCGCAGGAAGCTTGTGCCAAAGGACTCGTGTCTCAAGTGTTCTGGCCGGGAACATTCACACAGGAAGTAATGGTTCGAATTAAGGAACTTGTCACATGTAATTCAGTTGTAAGTCTCACTTATTTTCTTATGCTCCACTTTTAGGGTATAAAATTAATCTAATTATTTTTATACTACATTTTTTCTTAAAAAGTTTTCATGGAACAAGGGCCACAACTTTAAGTTACATTGCCTTTAACACATTTCTCTCTATATGTATTTTAAAGTGTCTTTCTGACCTCTTGTCTATCACTTACCATAACACTTGTGTTTAATTACATTAAAGAAACAGAGTTTATTAGAAGTTGCTTTTACTTGAGGTATAAATGATGTAAACAGTTGTCCTCAGAACTACATCAAATCACAAAAACCATGCCTCAACTTCTGTGTTCATTATATTTAAATTATTCTACCAAAAAAAAAAGTAACTTTTTAAAACTTTTTAAAATTAATCCAGACAGCATTCAGCGCTCATTGGAGAAAGGGGAACGGATGCCCCTATCCATATGCCACTAAAATAAAAATGGTAGCAAAACTGTCTAGGGCTAATGTATGAAGAGAAATAGCCAAATAAATAAATGAAAACTTCTTGCAGTTTTTCAACTATCTTCTTAGTCTCCAACAAAATCACTCCGGTTTAGGGATTGGAGATCTTTTCTACTTGCATCTAAACATATCTTTACATTTAAGAACTGCTTTTTCAATATATATCTTCTTCAAGTACCATATATGGTAGAAAATTAGAAATATTTACAAATGTAGCAAAAATGTAGTCTTTGACATCGTGCTGAAATTGCAATTTACCCATGATGCACAGTTCAAGACGTCTATCTGTCTTAGTTGACTGTCTTAGTAGCTACAACTATAAAAATTTGATATTTTCTTAGGGGAAAATGAAGATACTTACAGTTTCAGTACAGCTCAGCTGTTCCCTTCATTAGAAATTTTGTAGTTTGAGTCAGATGAATAGTCTTTTAAATGAAGACTCGAGCTCTTTTGGTCTACTGTAAGTGCTAGTCTTTAAGCTTCCAGATCTTCCAGGTTATTAGATCAGTCCTGGATAATAGCATTTTTGAATCAATTTCCCTAAACTAGAATTTCGTTTGAGCTTACTATAATGCCTATATTGTATAGATGCATAAGTATGTGCATGTGTGTGCACACTCATGAATGCCCTATCTAGGATTTTCATCGTGTCCATATTTTTGTGCTTTGGTAAATTAAGTTGGTACCAGCATAAAGGAAATGCTGTATAGCTCCATAAAAGAGGACTTGGGGGAGGAATTCATTATTTCCATGAATTTATATGCTTATATTTACTGTCATCTTCACAGTTTGCCCCAAACAACCCTGTACGTGTGCACATCACCGTACTGAAACCCCTCTGTGGTTCTGTCCTAGGTACTTGAAGAATCCAAAGCTTTAGTCCGTAATGTCATGAAGGTGGACTTGGAACAAGCAAATGAAAAGGAGTGTGAAGTTTTGAAGAAAATCTGGGGCTCTGCACAAGGGATGGACTCAATGTTAAAATATCTGCAGAAGAAAATTGATGAGTTCTGATGAGATGCCCCTTGACACTGGAATTGCTTTTCTTGGACAGCAGGGCAAGCAAAAAAATGCCCATTAAAAATAATCAGAAAACAAAAACAACAGAAAAAACACACACATAGAAACTCACCCCTTGCTCAGCTTGGGAACAGGAGTGGACCCTCCTACCATTTCTTGTCAAGGGGCAGAAAAGTACTGTATCGTTTAAATTTGAACAAAGCTCCTTTCTCCCGGATTTTTTTAGATTATATATGTATATGCACAAACACACACACATGTGTGGGTGTGTATATTTATACACACACAAAATATCTTTTTATATATATATTAAAGTAATATGTGTGTGAGTGTGTATGTAGACACACCCACGCAAGCTAAAAAATGATAGAGTGCACTACGAAACATCTCTTTTAATGCTCTAGTTTGTTATCTATGGCTAGTACTGTATCAAATAGAGAATGGATTAAAAAGTGAATGGTGTTGCATTATTTTCTGTGTGGCAGGGAAATCTGGAATAACGCTTTCTCCCTTTTCCTTTTTTTTTTTTTTTTTTTTTTCCCCCTTCACTAGAACACACTAGAGGTGAAACGGGTATTAGCCAGCCCTTACTTCACTGCCCAGCAAGTCAGGGGAGATAGATGGCACTGTCTCAGTAGAAGGTTGAGATACCTCAAGTAATGGAACATTGGAACAGAATGGAAAATAAAATGAAAGGGGTTTTCTTGAGAATTAAACTCCATCATGATTAAAAAAAAATACACTTATCCCAGAAAAGAGAGCGTGCTCAGGATTAATGCTAAGAAAACACTCTGGCCTTCTGCGGGGAGAGGTATAGAAGGGCGGGAAAATATTTAATTCTTACCCAGATAGCATGAAGAAACCACTGTCTCTTGAGGAGAGTGAATAAGGGGAAGGGGGAGGGAAACTGAGTTGGGGGGAGGAAACAAACAAAAAAAAACAACAAAAAAAGCTTATTTTGCAGTATTAGTGAATCACTGAATATCTTATATATGAATATCCTAAGTTATAAGTTAGTTTTAGTGGGTTTTTAAAATAGTCTCTCTGGGTTTCTTTGTTTTTTCTTTTTTTTTTTTTTTTAATAACTACATAAGTGCTTCTGTTGCTGGCTGAGAATACTACTTTATATACAGTTTGGTTTTGGTTTCTTGTTTTTTTTTTCTTTTCCTATTTGCTGGTTTAATTGATGTATTACACCAAAAATGCATTTTATGTTCATAAAAATTTAGGTTCACTTAGAATATATTATTTAATAAGTTAAAATTCTTTTGGCACACTATAAAGTACAAAAACTCCTTTAAAAAAAACTACCTTATATTAGATGTTTAATGTTCTTTGTCTATGCTTTTTTATTATTTTAAATATACACTATATCCAGTATGGTGTAAAAGAGTGCCCTGTGTAAATAGACCTATTTTGCATTCCTTTCAGGAGTGGTTATTGATTCCTGACTGCAGATACCTCTTATTATTTGGGTATCTGTGCTTGCAATCTTACTGAATGTATTATGAAGAATGAAAAAGAAATCAAACCTTATTTTTGTACAGTTTTGAAGTTTTTACTTGGAACTGACCCCCCTCCCCTTCCCAGTGGAAAGCTGTACAGTGTGTAAATCTGCCTTTACCTTGGATTGGTACAGTATTTTTGCATCTGTGGGACCTACTTTTTTTGTTCTAGTAGTTTGAACTATATATAAACTGTACAATCTGTAAAGTTTTTATAGAATAAATATTCAGCTGTGAAAACTGGTTAAATAAAACTAATATTTCTTAACACATTTTAAATGTGCTTCTCATACAGTTGTCTTCTTCAAAGGCATTTCAGTTCTAAAAGTAGAGAGTCATTTGAATTTGCAAATTGAAGATGTGAGAAGATCCTGCTATGCTTTATTCCGTTCTTTAGGCTCATAGCAATTTCTTTTATGAAAAATTGAAAATGAATTTATTACTATAAATGATATAGATACCTTTTTCTATTAAAGAAGGCAGATGAGGGAAGAAGAGGTACAGGAAATCATTCCATTCTATTTTGTTTACAATTATAAAATAACATTTGGTAAATGCTAGAATCTCCTTAGAACTCTTGGGAAAACAGCCTATTTTGTGGTATATAGCAAAAGGAGAATTCATAATAGAATCGAGTCGTAGTGAAAGGGAGAGACCTTACCTTTTACTTGTTACTTGACTTGTTTACTTGCTCCATTTTTGTCGCTGTCAGCTGTGGCAATGCCTGCCGGTTGCACAGGAGGTGGCTGTGCACGTGAACCCGAGGCAGCCACTTCCGTCTCTGCTGGCTGATGCCCGCAGCCGCAGAAGGCTGGGGCTGGGAGGCAGCCTGGCCAGCGACACGTCGGAGGAAGCTGCGTTTGCAGTCACTGCCTCATAGGCCCAGGCCTATGGAGAGTTTTTTTGTATTCAGATTCCAAGACAGAGGTGGGAGCAGCTGGTTCACGGGGAATTTTGAAACACCAGGAGCTCCTTGACTCAGGTGCAAAGAAAAAAACAAAAACACATGCAGTATCTTCTTGAATGCCAGGGAGGAGAATTTCTTCTTTTTTTTTTTTTTTCCTGTAAGGAAGAACATCTCCTTGCTCTCTTCATCCTTCAGATGTAATAATGTAAATCACCACAACCAAGTGAGCATCAGACTTCTCATCAAGGGTTAGTAGAGTAGGGAAAAATAGTATCGAAGATAAACTTGGACTAGTTTCAGTCTCAGCGCCTGCATCTCCTGTGAAGACTGTCAGCTACCTTGTTTATATCACTATATATCTGATAACTAAAAAAACCTGCAGACCCTAAGACACACTGCCCACCGAGTACTGGCAGGAGATGTGTTCAAAATTGGTGCTGGAAAGGAGAGCCGCTCTGACAATAAGATGTAGGAATCTCTCTCTCAATCGTGTTCTCGAAGTTGCCAGGGTCTCAAGCAGTAGCAAATCCTCGCTTGCCAGTCACATCAGCCTGGATTGTGCATAGGCCATGGAGTAGGTTTCCCACAAAAAGCTCCATCACTTTTAGAGTCTGCTTCCGGAAACGATGACTTTTCTCCAGATCAGGAAACAGGAAGCTACAGGTTGACTGCATGGAGAATGGTTTGAAAGCCATCCGTGTGCACGTAAGCATCCCGCCCGCTGGGTTGTTAGTGTGGGCAAAGAGAGAAAGCAGAGCTAGGGAAGGCTTAGGGAAGGCCCTGTGTAAGGTAAGATGAAGTCTCAGCTGTAGGTGAGTTATCCTTCCAGAAAAAGGTATTTTTGAATAAGCTAAAGATCTGAACTTAACTCTAGAGCTTTCCTTGCTCCATATTTGCCTAAAACAAGATTTTAAAACCTAGTAGGTTTTCCTGCACTAAGTAAGTTCTTCACTGGATTTCCGTTTCGTGCTGTTTAGATACAGGAAAAATCCTGTTTAGTGCTTCAGAAGTTGCTCCTGTTCATCATTCTGCAAAGACAGCAAGAGAAATTGCATCATTTTAAGCTAGAGCCATTTCTTCAAATAGGCTTCAAAACAAACTAATCCTGCCCTCTAACTACATAACTTCTTACTTTATGTTTGTAAACGAAGTAATTTACCCAAACAGTGCATAAAATTGGTCTGCCAACACCTAACCTCAGAAAGGAGGCAGTGAGCAACTGGTTATGGTTGAATAGCAGGGAGAGACCTCCAGTACCAATTACCAACTCCAGAGCCAACTACCTCCCCGAGTTTCTTGCAGCCGGGGCTGGTGACACTCGGGGCAGTGACAAGGTGCCCAAGGGGCACAGGGGCGAGCAGCTCTCTGGACCAGGTCAGCTCCCTGGCAGCAGTGGCTCTGGCAGTGCTGCCTTTGAGGCTGAATGGGCGCCTTGCCCTCAGGAGCCTGGGAGCGCTCTTGCACAGAAGAGGCCACAAAAGTGAATTTTCTTTTCCAGGCCATAGTAATACTTCAGGGCAGCCTCTATACAGCACAAGATCAGATCTGTACGTCCCCTTGACTTTCTCTAGCAGCTGCTTCAACCTCTATCTTTTTTTTTTTTCCCCTCCTTACCCAGGAAAACGACTGGCAGGTGAGTTGTGCACCAGACCCGCAGCCACAGACCAAAACGACCACCAAAGCAGTGCTATAATTACCTCTGGTGGGGTGAGGCCTTCAAAGGAGAAGAATTACTTAATGAGCAAAGTTTTTTTTTTTTTTTTGATGTGAGGACGTGATGCTGGAATTCTTTTGGGCCTCCTCACCTCTCCCACATACAGAAAAATAAAAGCTTAAATAAGGAGATCTCACACCATTAAGACCTAGCCTGCAGGAGCTACAGGAGGAAATGAAGGGAGGGCAGTTAACTTTCCCTTCAGGCCTCACTCATCTAAGCCTGCACGAGAAGAGCAGATACAGGCGTGCAAGGTGGACATAGCCCTTTTCAGGATAAGTGTGGAGTGCATTGCCAGTACCTCAGCTCATACAGCCTGAGAACAAGTACTTGCATTACTTCTCTGACCATCTCGTCATAGTCACCACAATATCTCTAGCTAGGGCTGCGGTATTACCAGGCTCTCCTGCACTACCTGCTTTAACACCTGTAACTGGATGGTGCCAATCGACCAGACAGAGTGCTGCAGGGAGTGATTCATGAGCATCAGGGACTCATGAGCACAAGCATCATCTTTATCCTGTATGTTAAAAAACATACATTAAAAAAAAAAAAAAATCCTTCAAGGATAAACAGGACTGCAAAACCTGCTCCGTACAAAAACCTACTTTTTCTGAAACCTGAAACGCTACTTCGATTTCAGTAGCTCTATTTCTTTTCCTCCAAGAGCTGCCTTCATCAGTCGCGCTGAAGACCGACGCGGCGAGCTGGCAGCCCTGCTGAAACGTAACTCCCTGGGCTAATCACCAAGGCGCTGTACAGCGTGAGCCTGTAAGGCCAATTTAACACATAGTTACTATGTCCTCTGGATATAACTTAGTAAACACACACTATTGGACAACTACTTAACTCTGCAGGGGGAGAAGCCAATTCTTACTGCTATAATAAAAGAGTATTTCCCACATATGGCTTCCCAAGACTCATTCGTTATAACCCTCTACAACACAACGCTGTTATTACCAAACAAGACCCAGGATATATTCGAAGTCCTCCTTGGCTTCCCTGCTCCCCTTATTAATTACATTTTCACTAAATTCACTGTCCATCTGTCTCGCGGGGAGGCTGTGCACGCTCTGTGCGCCCCCACGGCTGCGCCAGGCCGCCTGGCTGCCGTGGGCAGCAGCCTCTAGGAGAGACGGGGGCTGCTCCTCCAGCCTCTCGGGTTTGGAAGCCCACCGAGCTTATCAGTCCAGGCTGGGATCGTTGCACGTCTCCCCGCTCCGCCAGCTGCAACGTGCAGCAGGAGTGGTGTGCGCTGAAGCTGGAAATCTTATCATTTTACTGTGAAAATTTTACTTTGGAAACAAGTTAAAATACATACATCCAAGTCCATACATCCAAGGTAAATGAATCCAAGGAAAAAAAAATCCTAAAGCCGGGTTTCAACACTAATTTCTTGAAGTAAAATAAACCACAATAGACAGCTCAATTAAGTAAACCAGGGGCAATTTATGTCATCTTTTTGTCTACTTCAACTCAAAAGAACAAATTTATTTCCCCCATTAGTCTGCCTCATCATGGAATTATGTCCAGCAGTTTCAAGACAAGATAATCTTTGTAAAATATTAGTCCAAATGATGTAAAGCAGGAAATTTGGAGACCTTACATAGCTCCAATCTGAAGGAGAAAAAAAAAAAAAAAATTAGAATTGAAATTCCTGGAGCTTCTGACAGGTTTGGGCACAAAAAGACACCTAAGCTGCTGCACTAGATTCCTAAGAAGGTCTAGTCTCAAGACTGACAGTTGAGGTTCTCCTATACTAGATACAGCCTTTTAACAACACTACAGTGTCCAGCACTCAGGTGAAGGTCTAAGATGTTCACTCAGCTCTTGAAATTCCAGGGAACAGGAGGGCTGCAACTGCTGTCCCAGGAGAAGGGGAGACTGCTGAGGAGCCCTGAGCCAGCGAAGGCTGCTTCAGTAATCGTGAGGAGTTCCCTCCTGCCTGCCTCTGTTTCCCTGTGAGCAGAAAGTCAAAGATCATTTATGACCTGAGCTTTGCTGAATCTGAACTCTGCTAGCTACCTGCAAATTCATGGGCATTTCTGAAAGAATCAGGAATATACAAACGCAGCAATATCCAACAGTATGTGCAAGTAACTAAGCAAAAGCAGAGGTGATGACTGACTTATCCCAACCACTGCGACCAGACCCTGGGCAACTACCATGATCCTACACAGTGATTCAAAAATTGCATAGCTGAAGTTATTACTTGCAGGAAGAAAACAATGTAAATGTAAAACAAAAAACTCAAGCAACAACAAAAATACAGTTGTAATGTTATTACCTGGCTTGAAGGCAGACCGCAAAAAGCCAAGGAACTCTGAATATCCTACAAGGCACAACAAGCTCCTGCTGCTGCACACAGCTGACCAAGGAAACAACCATTTGAAGAACACGTATTAAAGATGGAGTTAACATGCAGATCAACACTTCGGAGGTCTCTGGAGTAAGAGCCCAATGTCCTCCCATCACAACACATCACGGCAAGAACTCTGCTGATCATCACACCTCCTCTCTGGGAGGCACTGGTCACTCAGATCATTCAAAACACACTGTCACTACACTGGATTACAGGCGGCCGCCCCACATTTTAATTAAAATGCAGCACCTAGCATACATGAAGGTAGCAAAGAGATTTTTCACAAACATAAGATGAAACACTAGCTGATTGAAAATTTATAGATTTCAAATAATAAATAAATAAAAAGTGACATTCACGCACTGGAACTCCATTAATGAGGTGTCTGAAAATAGGTGAGGTTTTTCTAGAAATCTATGGTTAGCCTCTATCAAAATGCCATTCACCTTCCCAGTAAGGGCAGACTCCCTCCATTGTCCACAACAGAATAGGGCCACCCAACGCTGTTCTAGTAAATTAATGGTAGACAAACAAAACTTACTGAAAGAAAGGATATCCTACTCCTGCCTCTGGACAGCTGTTAGTGCAAAGACATTAACCTTGTATCTCCATCACTGAACTATCATTGACCTGCTGCATTTCAATTAAGATCTCTTCTTGAGCTCCCTTTCTGATAAATTGCTTTTATTACTAACCATTTTTTTAAATACACAAGGAATACAGTAACCTGTAACATATGCATAATTATGTACATAATTATTAAATAAGACAGATTTAAAAAATCCATAAAAAATATGTAGACACATATATATATATATATACACACACACACACACACACACAGGTTAGCTGAGAAAAAAATATGCTTTTTATCAGTATATAGCCAAAAAAGAGCCCCTAACCTCAGATTCAGAGAAATCCTCAACAGGATTTTGTGCTCTAAAAAGGTGGTTTGAACCTAGAAAATTCCCAGCTGGAAAACTGCAGGCACGCAATCCACGATACCTTGACACACCACCATGATTGTTCTCTTTGACATCCCTAGTGCTTCTCTAAGTCCATACACGTAAAGGGCAACTGAAGAGCTTGAGCCCTGCTGGGAAGGACTCGTTCTGGCCACACATGTTATCAGCAACGATAGCAGCCCAGCAATGCAAGGCACAGCCAAGATAAACGTTGCATTTTCTTTCTTGGACCATGACCTGATCACAAACTGAAGCCATCTGTGTGGACGAAGGAAACCAGAACACCTGAAACAGAATCTATGCCTCACAGAGAGTTAACACAGTTCCCATGCAAGAATGACAGCTGACGCTGACAGCCTTTCACACCGGTGTGTGCTGCCACACGTAACAGAAGCTCTGCTCGAACTGCACGAAGGCAGCTGCACACTGTGTGTGGACCACTGCCCTGCATGGTTCTGCAAATCGCTGAGGATCAAACAGCAGAGCACAACTTTCCTAAGATGACAGACTTGCACAATCTCCCCACTAGATCACTGCACTATTACCAACCCCCAGGGATGCTTAGGTTGGAAGTCGTGACCTCAGCTCATAGCAGTAACACGAGACTGCTCCGTCCAACACGTTCTCCCTCACGGCAAAGGCCCCGCTGCGGCAGCTCTCGTGCACACGTCGGACTGAAGCAGCACAACAAGGCAGACACATTGAAGGAGCTGGAAGAGTCTCTGGGAGACTGACAGCAGCAGGGGCTAATTTCCCGCCGAGACCGCAAAACCAAAGGCAACAGAGCAGTGAAACAAGCCCAGGGCCTGAGGGACCTCAGAGTGCCCACAGCCCAGAAGCTACTGCGTGGCCAGCACCTAGCGCCAGAGCTTGCTTTTTGAACACATTTCATTACCAGGTGCCAAAACACCACTGAGGAATGGGCCACGGTACCTGTTTTCTGTTCACGTTCACTGGACAACTGCTAGCACAGGCGAAGCGTCATTCGAAAAGGTGGGGCCATAAATGAGGAAGAGTGCAAATATGAAAGCACTGCAGTCATTAAGATGCTTATTTAGACATTTTGTGTTAAACAATAAAAAAAACGACTGTTAAAGCTCACTAACAGTAAGACTTTGCTTTGTAGTCTGGGGAGCTTCTCACATCTTCCTTGTTGCTGTTTCTGTGGAAGGTGGGGAGCAATGTCACCTACAGTCTGCCCAAAATTACACCTACCCCCTAATTTTAACATATTCATCTTTCTTAATGGTCATTTTGTATTACTAGAGAACCAGCAGCCTCTCAGAGTTCAATTCCTCTTTTTTTTCCCTTGGGCTTTTTAAATTACTTTTAGTTTTTCCAGCCCTTAACACCATCACCCCACATATTCAGAATCACGCAAGTCACAGTTTTATACAATTTTTCCCTTTTGCTAAAAAAGCTCAGCTTCTCTCCTACCATTATGCCAACCTGCCTCTTAAGAACCACAGAGTTGCATCCAGTTCATGGTAGTGTACAAGAAAGTCTGGAGCACAGCTCAACATTTTGGTTGCTTTCTAACACCGCAGAGCACGCTGGCTCTAGGCTCTCACACTCTGTACTGCTCCCTGCATCCCCACCTCAGTACTTCATTTATTCTTCTGATTTCTGCCAAGCATAGAAGTCATAGTTTGAGTTTTTAGTTTACTCAGATCTCTAGCTCTTTTTTCCCCCCTATTCTATAGTTACCTCCTCCTTTTCCTTATAAACATCATTAGGCTTGAGTAACTCAGTCTTTTTCATATCTGCCATGTATTTACATAATGGACAAGAGTTTATTTTCCTTTTTGCTCCCCTCACTGAGACCTGGCAGTCCACAGCGCTCAGTCCTTGTGTGTTTGCACATCATCTGGGAAAATCTACATTTCACAGGGACACAGGGGTTAAGAAATATGAAGCTTATTTTGGCTCTGCTGTAGCAAATGCTGATTTGTAGCAGCCAACTTGCCTCTTTCAAAATGCCATTTTTCAACAAAACCCACAGGCTTTAATTCATTCCAAAACTACATGCAGATGAGCAGGCTCCAGCCAGCTCTCACTTGCCATGGAGCCAACAGCTCTGTCTTTGCCTTCAAAAACCTCATGACAGGCTAATTAATTTAACAGTCCAGACTTCTCTTTGGTTGTTTTCCAAGCCCTTCCAAAAAAGCTTCCTTCCCCTTGCTCTTTACAATACCTTAAAATTGGTTTTCACACTCTGAAAACATTATTGTTCTTGACAGCCAGTCTCAGAATTTTCCATATACCAACAAGGCAAGCCAAATGCCTTAGAAGAATTGACAGATCCCTTTGGTACTTCCCCATTACCTCCAAAAATGGCCAACAGGATGGTTTGACATTATTCTGCTGGTGCTAAAACCCTTAGCTACAGGGGCACAGGACAACAGGCTATATATCTAACCAAAACCACAAGGCAAGGCCAAACTTTCTGATCCTTGTCTAAGAAGAACCAACCAAATTTAAGAGCCTTGGCTTGGGTGAAACACTGCAGTGTATTTCTCTCTTCTCTGTCACCCCTTTTCTAACAAGAGGATCTTCAGTGCAACTTTACAGCTTTCCCTGAGGTGGGTCTTTGTTTTGAAGTTTAGAAGCACTGCAAGGCAGAGATCACCTCTTGTGTATTCCTACAGAGCATATCACCAAATGCCAGTTGCCTGCTAGCAACATTGTGTCATTTATTAGGATAGTTTAGAACTTCCATGAAGTTTAAAAAAAAATCCTGTTCTCAGAATTTGCACTTTTCTCTCTGAAATATTCTACTAAGAGCACATTTTCATTGCAAACATCCTAGAAGTTTATGGCGAAAGGTTTTAGGTAGCAGGATACAAGGCTATACCCTTTGTAGTAAAACTGACTGTAATAAATTCCAAACCACAGATGTGATGAAACAGCTTAGGGTGAGGGAGTTAAACATTAGAAAAAGCGTGCTTGACACATCTGAAGTCATTTTATATACATATATAAAAATATATAACTCCACAAGAAGGTGACTACTTATTTCTGAATGGAAATATAGTTCATTGAAACATCTGACTCGGTATCACCCCCACACACACTCAGGGTTACATGGAAGAGCTCAGCACTGATGAGAGCACAGCAGCCCAATGCCACTGTCACCAGCCCATTTAGTCACTGAGCTCATCCACAACAGTGCTCGCTCCCAAGAGGTACACTTGCTGGTAGTTTAAGAAAAATTTAGAAATACCTTTTGGAGGAGGCATTTACCAAGAGGACATTTTTATTCCTCAGCTTCATGCTAGGAGAAGAAGCCAACGGGGTTTGCTAGAGTGCTGATCTAGAAAGCTTCTAGATTTCTGTGTAGCCTCTGGGACTCACAGGTCTTCTCTTTCAATAGGGCAGTATCTCATCATCTTGCATCAGCCTAGCGAGCATTTAGGAGAGTAAGTTACCTGGTCATTAGGGTAAAATATGTTTCTTTAGCAAATTCAGGACACTGTGGAAGAACCTGGGAATTCTAGATATACCTGGAACTAGTCATGTTGGGATGTTCTTTTCTCCTCTGTCCACCTGACTCCTACTTAGTTTGGATATAGCAGTACATCAGAAGCTCAAATGAGTTCTCAAATACTGCATCTTTTTGCTCATTACTATCTAAAAGACCCTCCATCAATAGAAAATTTCTCATGTTTAATCTCAGTCCAAGAACAGTATCTAAGTTCTTCTAGTTTCCTGCTTTAATGAATTTTGCTTTGTTTGTTGAAATATTCAGAAGGAAAGAGCAGAGCCACAGCCATTTTAAAGTAGTAACAACTGGCATACCCTTTTTAAAAGTCAGGGTGTTTTTACTGTGCCCCCCCAATTAGAAAGGACAAAGGGCTGAAGAGGAGAGGAACAATGTTTTCAGTGCTGAACACTTCGTGTCAACGGCTCCTGGGCGGCTCTTTCTGGAGGAAAAGCCTCTCACGCGGTGCCTGCCCAGGCAGCGAACCCTGCTGCTGCCCTGCCAAGCTGCGGCGNACACTTGCTGGTAGTTTAAGAAAAATTTAGAAATACCTTTTGGAGGAGGCATTTACCAAGAGGACATTTTTCTTCCTCAGCTTCATGCTAGGAGCAGCCTCTGGGACTCACAGGTCTTCTTTTGCAATAGGGCAGTATCTCATCATCTTGCATCAGCCTAGCGAGCATTTAGGAGAGTAAGTTACCTGGTCATTAGGGTAAAATATGTTTCTTTAGCAAATTCAGGACACTGTGGAAGAACCTGGGAATTCTAGATATACCTGGAACTAGTCATGTTGGGATGTTCTTTTCTCCTCTGTCCACCTGACTCCTACTTAGTTTGGATATAGCAGTACATCAGAAGCTCAAATGAGTTCTCAAATACTGCATCTTTTTGCTCATTACTATCTAAAAGACCCTCCATCAATAGAAAATTTCTCATGTTTAATCTCAGTCCAAGAACAGTATCTAAGTTCTTCTAGTTTCCTGCTTTAATGAATTTTGCTTTGTTTGTTGAAATATTCAGAAGGAAAGAGCAGAGCCACAGCCATTTTAAAGTAGTAACAACTGGCATACCCTTTTTAAAAGTCAGGGTGTTTTTACTGTGCCCCCCCAATTAGAAAGGACAAGAACCTGTGATGTTTCGGACAAAGGGCTGAAGAGGAGAGGAACAATGTTTTCAGTGCTGAACACTTCGTGTCAACGGCTCCTGGGCGGCTCTTTCTGGAGGAAAAGCCTCTCACGCGGTGCCTGCCCAGGCAGTGAACCCTGCTGCTGCCCTGCCAAGCTGCGGCGGCTGCTGGCAGAGGGCAAGGCCAGGTCGGGTGCCGTACTTGAGCCACGGAGCAGGCCCTGCAAAAACACCTCCCTATCTTATTTCTCAGTTTCAGCACAGAGAAGAATTTTAGAGGTTCTGTCAGTAAAGCAAGGATTATTTGAATCTTCCAAAGCAACTGAATAGTGGAGTAAGAAAAGAATGAAGTAGCTGCTTCAAACTACGAAGGACAGAAACAGTTTTGGATAGAATAGGCCTACCTTCTGCCAGGCTTGAAGGAGAGCATTCTTCACAGCTCCTCCATCCTGAGAACCTCAGCACAGAGCCTGATGATCAGGCCATGCATTAAAGGAGAAGGAGGGGTAGAAAGTCTGGATTTAAAAGCATCTAATGTAGCTGAACCTTAACAGCAATTCCATTTTCAAGCCCTAGGGAAGAAGCACCAGCATAGCTTGTCATTCACAAAGGCAACAAATCTATAGGATAACAGACATTTCCACCAGTCAACCAATGTCAGCAAAGACTTCTCCATAGAGTGTGTATTCTTTTACATGGAAGGGCCATGGCCATGCTCCAAGCTCCCACTTCCACAGGAGCTAGAGAGATTCCCACGGCCTGCAGTACCTTGGGGACTTGGCAGGAAGCTACAGGAATGCTGCATTATTTAGAAAGGCATTCACTTCTCTTCAAGGGATGGCAAGGCGTAAAGGAGAAGGGTTCCCATATAAACTAAAATAAGTGAGGTTCGGCTGGAGGTCCTTTTGAAGTCCTATCTTAAAAAATCCCTTAAAGTTTCTTCAATCCCTGCTGAACCTTGCCCCTCCAAATCTTTATGCAAGGCATGGAGCTTTGACCTCACTCTCATTTAATGTTAATTTCTGCGATATGCTATAGGGAGTAGTGCTTGGGAAAGAGCAAAGGGAGACTGGCAGGAAGAAGCTCAGGAAAATAAAGAAAAAACTAACTCTCAGACTCTTTGAGGCACCGGGGGACCAAAAGAGTCTCTTACTAATCCTGTAAAGTTTAAGAAGCTTCTATTAACTGGAATTCAAAACCTGACTCCTAATACTCAGGTATTATCCCTCAAAGGATCAACAGCCTCGACCACAGAGAGCATGGTTATAACGAAAGCCATGATTATGAGCATTTTGACAAAACAATACAGAGGAATTTAGCCACGTCTCCCCACTCAATTTCTAGGGAAGTCCTACAGCTAAAAGTCTCAGCCTTCCCTCGGTGAGAAGAGGACAATGAATCTTGTTGCACAGTGACATATTCCAGGCAATTACAAGAGCCTGAGCCCTCAAAGCCGCATTCTGAGCATGACTGGAACATAAATAGATTAGCAACTGCTAAGGATTGCTCTCCTCCGGATTTGGAAAGAATGTTCCCACTTTGCTTTTGTAGCCTTTAATGATGCCCATCTATTCTTTTAACAAGAAAAACCATTTAACATTTTTATGAATATCCTAAACGCTTCCCGCTACCCTTAGTAACCCTTCTTCCCTGTTTTGTGCACTGCTGCTGCTTAAATGGAGTCATGTTTTCCAGCACGGCCTTGCCGTAAGCAGAGTCAACTCCCCGACGCCTCCTCCATCTACATCCTCCCGCAGACAGGCAGAAGCCTGACGGGTCCTGTGCTGCCCCAGAGCCATTGCTGCTCAGCAGTCTGCAGAGCAGAACTCACGGGCCAAGAGTTGATTTTGGGTTCTAAAATTAATTCTGTGCACACTGAATGATAACCTATAGCTCTCTCAAAGGGCTTTACAAAGTAAGCAGCATCATTAAATCTGTCCCATTAAATGAGAAAGTGTCACAACAGCACAGAGCCACAAAGTTACTTGTACAAGGTCACCCAGGAACTTGTTAAATAGTATCTAGAGCCTTCCCACTCAGTCCTTTAGGGCTGGTTCTCTATTTAGAGAATCAGTAACCAACCCTCCCCCCTGCCAGAAAGAAAACCAACCCCCGCCCCCCACCACCACAACAATAACAATTCCTACAGATGCTTAAGGGGAAGAACAGCAATTCCATGGAGCTCAGGCTGTGGGTCCACAATATTTAATATGAGCTCTATGAGTCGCCACATGTGAAAGAGCAGTACATAGGTGATTTCAGTGAGACCTGGAACATACAACTGCATTTCTGTCACATCAGTCAGAATTACATGACATGGCATTTAGGATGACTATGGGAAGACAAATGATACTCAAGTTGTCATAAAACTCATAAAAATGTTTGAGTAAGTTTGTTTTTACATTTTGTTCAGTTGAGTAATGCAACTTCAGAGCTCCTGGTGTCAGAACAACAGGCTCAAGAACCACTGTGTAACTGCATGGTTCTATACCTCCCCTGCAAAGGCAAGCTCTTATTTGCTTCAGTAAGGAAGAAACATTGCTCCATGAAACCCCATAAATCTGTGTTGGCCCAATGCCAGCACAGTGCCCAGCTCAGTGAGGCACTGAACCTTACTGAGTTCCAGTGTCAAACTCAGGAGCTGAACTACATGCACTTGGAAAATGGCACAGCATAACACAGCAGTAACCTTCCTTACAGCCTTAAGATATATTATTTTAAAAGCACAAACTTGTACTTAGCAGTACCAAACTAAGGCACAGTGATCAGAAATCCCCATCTGTAGGATAAACCAATAAACATCATTTTTTCACCTGCAACTGCATAATAAAAGATAATCCCCTTGCATCCTCTGCCACGTTAATAAAATATGATGATTAAAATTTGGCTTGCTGGTATCTGGTGAACCTAGGCATGTGACCTGACATTAATAATAATATTGACTATGATCTACATCTGAGAGTGGGTAGGGAGATGTTTAAAGCTCTAACAAGCAAAACAACATAAACCACTGATTAGGATATTCTTCATTTGCCTACATAAAACATATCCATGTTCAAATAACTAAAGTCTACTTAACCCTTCTAATAAAGCTAGCTAAAAGAAGGTTGGCATAGCCAAAGCACTCTGCTCTCTGGAAAGCCCAAAGCAGTCAGTTTTGCTCTCCCTTTTTACTCCTGTACATGGCTGGATTAGAAGAGACATGATGATCTATAAAGAATTGTCTCAATTTACTAGATATTTCTGAAATGCTTAATAATACTGAGAAAATTATGTAATAATCCACTGAATTATTCCCTGATTTTACCCTTTATGATGTAATTCAGTGTAGAAAAATGATTAAAACACTTCAAGTATGTTTCAGTATAGCTACTACATAAAAAATGGCAAAGATGGTGCCACTAGTGCATATAAATATTTAATTAGTGGCATCAGAGGACTATTATCTATGAACTAGAGCACTGGACTAACTATAATGAGGCTCCTTTCTAATCCCAGACCAGACACCAATTTGCTATGTGGCTTGCAGATGATCGTGGAGACAAATAAATTCCTCTAAGCCATCATTCTCCTTTCTGTCTACTTTACATATTTACTTCAATTTTTTTAAAAATAGCAGGAGTTCTCTCCTTATATACCTAAAATCCCACACTAGCTCTGCAGCCTTGAATGAGTAGTCTGGCTGCTAATTGCAATTAAAAGTAATATGAATAAAAGTAATATCCAGCCTATCTCAAGACCAATCGAAATCTTTGGTAGTTCTGAAACCCTCGGAGAAACTTTACAGCTAAGCCAGGAAGAGGCAGCCTATAGCAGGGGAAAATAAAAGCATGTAAATTATTTCAGACAAAACCACTGTCACCCATCTTTGTTCAATTTCACTCCCATGATTTCTATGCAATTCCTGGGCCAATGAACTATGAATCTGTTTTTGTTGACCTTTTTTTAGACATCTAACGTAGCATCTTGGCTAGCATCTCCAAAATGGATATTTCTTTGTAAACCACAGCATTCTGCAGCCAAAACAAAGCTTATGCTTCTCCTGCCATTAAGCTTTATCACCTTCATTTTAAGCAGCTTCAGTTCAGCACTCATTTTTGTTGCTTCTGCATTCCTCAGATTTAAGTCATGTCAAATCTCACCACTTTCTCTCTACGACTGATGCCACTGTCAGTCAGACAACCTTTGATTCTCCAGAGAGGTTCCCTACTCAGCATTTGCAAAGACTAAATGAGAAAGCAAATATATTCTATTTAGAATGACTTTGCAAAACATATACTGTCCAACCACCTCATTTTTTATCTACCCATTACTATCATGAAAGCTTGCTTTCTATTTGTTCCACAGAACCTAATTTCTGAATACATATAACTACTACCTCAAAAATGGGACTGGAAGGAAGTACATAGCTCATTCCAATACCCCCCAGTAAATCCTCAGTAAAATTCCCTTTCCTGCCCTCCCATGAGAGGAAGGGAGGCACAGCTTTGCAGAAGGGTAGAGGTTAAAGCAGTGCAGTGACTCCCTAGCTCTCAAGGAGTCTTATCACTGTCCACATACCAAGACAATAAAAATCTCTGCTCCTCATATAACCAGCCTGCCCCAGACTGGAAGATACAGGAATATCTTCCTATTCAAACATTTGGGTCTCCTTCCCCATATTAAATAAAACACTCCCCAGAGACCTAACTTCTTCGTAAGCACTCAGTCTTTTGATCTCAAGCAGCTGTTGCACAGCTGCTCTCCATTACATTTACAGATCTCAAGAACCATTCACATTTTCTTGTCCTTCCGCACAGACAGGCACAATGAGAACACCAGCTGCCATCTGTCATTCACATGCAAAACTTGACTATTGCCTCATCTACCCTGCCCAATTCTTCCTTGAATTACTGCCCACCTGGTCCATCCCCAGCCCTTTCCTCTATCCATTCTCCAAAGCACATGACTTTCCCTTTCTCCAGCAAGTGAATAGCCTGGGGAGCCTCCCAAGGGAGACCTGCCTCCTCTGCGCAACCTTTAACTGTCCCTGCGCACAGCAAGGCACAGGCTGCTGGCTCCCAGCCTCCTCTGCTGGGGTCACAGTGACGCACAGGTGGCCAATTCCACCCACAGCAAAGCCCAATAAGCACAGAAAGCCCTGCCTCCTAAAGGGTCCTAGCATCCTGCTCGGAAAGCAAGGAGGTAGTTAATGGCACATGCTCTCACAGAGTCTCACAGAGCCTAAGAGTAGACCAACAACAGTGACTAGTGAGAGGATAACATCTTCAATGATAATTCCTAAAGGCTCAAAGAAAACACTCAAAAGAAGAGCTAGTAAAAATACTCAGCAACTCAAACTTAAGCTGCAGAATTCAGGCCTAGTACAGTAGTTTCATCCCTTCTTTAGCTGCAAAACCCATCCAAACAACCACCTGAAGACTAAGGAGTGCAGGAAACGGCGTGTCCAAATGACTCTCTGCTACTACACTGAGCTTTGAGAATACATACATACATAGGAGACAGAAGAAACTGTCTCCTAAATCTTATGAGATATCCACAGAAGACTCATCTCAATAGTCACAAGCCAAGGAAAGCCAAGAGAGCTGAAATACCTGCTTCTGAGTTTCTTTCACGAGTCTTCTCAATGAGGCTATCACACCGTATCCACTCACACTTCTGTGACAGCTACCTCAGGTGCTACCTCATGAGCTATCCTCAGGTGCTCCGTAACTGGAATCTTCTTAGAAAACTTATTTCACCTGGTCATACTGCAGTGTTCAAGAACAAAAGCACCTGTATTCCTGCTGGGAGTATTATGAAGCATATGCCTAAAATCTGAGGCCTTTCTCTCAGTTAACATGGGAAATAACCCACCGATCTAAGATTTTTAGTTTTGGAATGCAATTTTTTTTACAGCAGCGTGCATCCCACCCATCATAGTGGTAAAACCTGCCTTTTTTTTAAATCATTTTTCGCAGAACAAGTGAACATTCCCATTGATGCTTGAAGAGGGAAAAAAAACCTGTTCTATTAGAATATGCCAAAAAGATGACAACATTCACCGGAGCAACAACAAACACCTTCCATTATCCAACTCTGCATGAAGATTTAGATTTTTAACTTTTTATTATTATTATTTTGCTGCATGTTTAATTTCAAGGAAAATCCAAGCTTTTAAGAGGCTACTTAATCAAGAGGAAAAAGGAAAATACATCTGCTCACCAAAACCTCCTTTGTAAAAGTTGAAATGTGGCATAATCTCTCACTACTTTCAAAACAGATATTAGCCATCAAAATAAGCAATTTGCACTGATGCAGAGTAATGTGTGAGCTACCCATGTTAAATATTTTTAGTCAAGGGTTAAGCCAAAAATTTTCCAATTCTTTTCCTCTGCTCAATTTGTGATCTTGTGATTGCAAATCTGCATGCGTGACAATATGGCGCTTTTAGTAACTCATTAGAAACAGTGTCATGTGGTTTGAAAGACACAGGTTTGAAAAAAAATGTAATTATTTAGAAAACTGTTTGTCAGAATTGCATGCTTGTGAAAACACAACCAAACTTAAGCACAAGGGATTATATTTACTGGAGGTGCATGACAAACAAGATACCATCAGGTAAATCACGAAGAGTGATTCTCCTCACTTAATAAGATGCAATAACTATCTAACTAACTTCTTCCAAAGGGTGCTTTCATTTTCTGTGCTGCTTATTATGATGGTAAACGTTAATGTTTCTTCTACAACTGCTCCACCTTACCTTCTGCTACTAATCTCTTCACCTACCAAGTGGTCTGTTTCTACTGTAGTACTGCATTGGTACTTTAATGATACGTACCCTCTCACGATACATACCCTCTCTACAAAAATGGTTCCATGAATCTCAGGAGAAGTTAAACTGATTTCTTTAGAACTGCCTCTACCCTGAGGAAGTCGTAGCAACATGAGTTGCCCTGCAAGCAAGAATCACAAACTGCTTTTAGAAGTAGAGATTTGGGGTGTATGTGCCTGTGGTGCTTACAAAGTGAGGAAGACCCCTTATTGTTAAAAAAAAAAAATCCTTATATTATTGTAAAAAAAGTTTCTTCATGGAAATAATGATCTATAAAAACAAAGTAGATCTGTCACCTTTGTTTTTATCATGCTCCAGAGGTGCTCCACCTACTCTTATATACCTCCTCCTCCTCCTCCCCTCCCCTCTCCTTCTTTCCTCTCCTAGGCAGGCTGAAATATCTTAAACACGATTTTGAAGTTTTTCTGGATATTTAAGCATGAAAATGTTAAGTCAGTAAATGAGTTTTTCTCCCAAGTATTTCAGCAATCAATCTGGAAATCTTACTTTCAAATTCTAAAATGACACCCGAATAAAAAGAAATTCCACCTATGGTCAATTCTTCAGAAGTTAAACTTGCAAAAAAAAAATCTTCTTAGAGCTAAAACTGTCTTTTAGTGGATGTTGTATGGCCACTGAGACGCAAACAAACCAACCAACCCCATTTATTTCATTGCAAATCACCTTTAAGAAGCTATAAATATGGGGAAAAACACACATACATCCTCTTAAAACTTATTATCCAATTATTTTTATAAAAAGTATCTTATTAGGCTTCTATACAATAACATGGAATTATTAGAATGATTTTTCTGTAGACAGAGCTTCACGGAGGACAATCATCATTTGTTCCCACAGCCATCTGAAGCCAATAGTCCAAGTTTCTAAAAACAACAAAGTTGTACAAGTTTTCTCCTCCTTTGTGAAAACCATGTTCACTTTGCCTCCAGGAAACAGGGCTGTCTGCAAAGCCATGCACGGTTAAGGTCAGCCAATGTGCCAGTTTTGGTTCATCAAAATAGCAGCTGCAGGACAGAAAACAAGTTAATTACTATAATAGAATAAAGAGCATGTTCAACAAAGTAGAAAATCAAAGTCACAGGCACCTAGTGAAAAATCTTTAATTAAAGGAGTTAAAGATTTAAGCTGTGGAAGATGCCTACTAAAGCCATTACATACTTCATATTTTCAACCAGTAAAGCATCTAGCATCAAAGAACTCTGAATTGCAATATTTCAAAATACTGAACTGAAAAGGCACTGTTCTTTAACAGATGCTCTGGGATTAATACAGAGTAAGAATATTTGTAAAGCTAAAGTACTAACTAGCCTATCTACTTTAAATAATTTTACAGTGCTTTAGTACATAATAAATAAATTGAAAATATTCTACCAGAAGATGTGAGGAAATGAAGCACAACTGACTCTTTAGTGGGAATACTGCTAATATTTTTTGACAGGTAAAACTGCATGTTTTAGCTTCTTTACACACAGAGCCAGGAACTTCCAGAATTTTCTATCTGTGGAGCAGCACAAATGTACAACATAGGTAGATATTACTGTTATCTACAGCCCACCAGTACCATGTAGTTTGATAATCAACTGGAACAGGGCGCTGAATAGTGATGAACAGGGTTATACCACTTGACACACACACAAAAAAATTATAAATTATCACAACACCGCAATCACAGAATCACAAAATGGTTCAGGTTGGAAGGGACCACTAGAGATCACCCAGTCCAGCCCCTCTGCTCCAGCAGGGACACCTAGAGCACATGGCACAGGGTGGCATCCAGGCGGGTTTGGAAGATCTCCAGAGAAGGAGACTCCAAAACCTCTCTGGGCAGCCTGTCACCCTCATAGTAAGGAAGTTCTTCCTCACATGGAGATGGAACTTTCTGCGTTTCAATTTGCACCCGTTACCCTTTGTCCTGTCACTGACCACCACCAAGAAGAGTTTGGTCCCATTTTCCTTACATTCTACTCTCAGGTATTTGTACATATTGATAAAATTCCCTCTCCATCTTCTCCAGGTTAAATCTGGCAAGTTGCATGACCTTGTCTCCCACAGACTCTCCACTCGGTCATTATATTATTTAAAGCAGATATTTTTGAGAATATACACAAAGGACTGGGGCTGACCTCTTTCTTAGACCTAGCCATAACCATGCAAAATGCTTTTTGATACCACGAAGAATTCCAATCATACTGCTCATCAACAGTTAAAAGTGTAAATCAAGTAGGTTTCAGGGTGCCTGATTTTCACGACAGTGGAAATTTGAAAGATGTGTAAGCGCAGTGAAGCCACCGGTTTAGTAATTAAGAGGAAAGCAAAGTCAGAACTACAATACAGGACAGGTCTTGTCAAATTTAATGTAACCAAAATTACTTCTCTTTATACCATTACTAAGCTTCCTATTTGTTTCCTAAATAAAAAGTGTCATCATTTTAAGTATTTATTTTGTTCCTTCCTCCAACATCTGAAAACTAAGTAGTTGAAAGCAATTCTGAGAAGCAAATACCTTAGAAAAAGTAAAAATGTTTAAATCATGTACTCCATCAAACCTTACCAAAGTTTCTCCAATAACTCAATTATCATCTCAGGAATTATGAACCCTGTGATTGTACACAAAAAAGCTTGTTCCACTGTTGTGCTGGGCTGAGGACAGCAGTAGGTTGACAGAAAACTACAGGATTTATTGTCTCTGGAAAAAAAAAATAGATAGAGCTGAAATTAACATATTTTAGCTTTTCTACAGAAAGTCTTCCTAACACGATCTTGTACTAAATAACAGTATCTATGTATATCATCTAAATGAATACCCAAGTAATTCAAATGTCATAAGTATCTCCAAAAATGCAGATAATTTATTCAAGACTATTAAACAAGCATGCAATTGCTTCTAAGGCATCTCACTTACAGAAATACGCCTTTTCTTACTTTTTTTTTTTTAAAGTGGCTTTCCTTACTTAAAGTATATTTAAGATCAAACAAATTCAGCTACTTACAAGCTAACTTGATTCAGGACAGCCCCTAACCATTCAAACAGTTCTTCTGTACTGCAGGATTCTTCTGGCTTGCCTTGTAATTCGTTACTTTGTAACACTGGACACTGCAAGTCTCTCAATGTGCTGAATGTTATTTTTGGCTTCAGAGACCGTATTTGGGTTTTGGGAAAATATGACATCAGTGTTGATCCCTCTGTACCTTAACAACACAACACCACAAAGAGTTGTTACAAAACTAGAGAACAAAGGGAGTACTGAATACATGAAACATTTATATGTGCATGTGTTATGAAAATACAGTGCAGTGTTAAACTGCAAGACTGCTTACATTGTTTTCTCTATTTTGCAAAAGCCATAGAATTGTCATTTCTTTATCTTCCAGGAAGTGAGAATTAAGAAGGGAGAATTAAGAAGTCAAGATCCAGATGCTTAGTACACATCTCAGTTAAAGTCCTATTTAACGCGTATGTAAAAAAGCAGATCTGTCATTTGAAAACTGAAGCAATTTAACTGGGCAAGTTAAAAAAAAAAAAAAAGACTTCCTTAGAAAAAGGAATTCAGAGTGTTTCTGAAAAAATAGTACATGAAAGGGAAACTGTTAGCTTGTTAGCTTCTCCCCAGGAAGAGTAGTCTTCATATAACACTCTTAATGTGACTATGCATATGCCCAAATAACCTTTGTCTTAGCCTTGTCTGCATGCACCTTCCCTCCCCACTCTAGCCCTGGTGCAGCTGCTGGGGGAGGGTGATGTGTGCCTCACGCCACCATCTCAGCCTGGCGTCTCTAGAAATTCCTCAAGTGTTTCAGCTTGAAGTAATGTATTTAAGAATAAGTAGAAGGGAGTTAAGTTCAAATGAACTAAGACCAAAAAGTCTCTCCCCGCAAAGCACTTAAGTACCTGGAAGGATCCCAGGATCAGTAGTTCAGTAAGAACTGCCTACTAGAGCCACATCTATAAGCACGAGCAATTCTGATGTAATCACTGCTGTAGCCCAGCAGATCTCAGGAATACTCTGCAAAGAGTTGCTAGTGTCACTGAATTTCTCCTGCAATATGCCTTCATGACCATAGAATGTTTTCCTTTTCACTGTCTGAAAAGACACTCACAGTCTGTTACATAGCAGGTCAAGTCACTGGATCTCACTGTCCTCTCAGCTGAGGACAAGAACGTGTAAAAATCATTCTGAAGCATCTTATCCCAACACCTAAAGACTGTGACAGGAAGCTTCTATTTAGGAAGGAATGGTAGAAAAATTCTGGATTTGCAATAAATTCGGGAATCATCTTCAGATAAGGCGTTATTTGGAAGGCAATATTATCTCATAAAAATATCCAACTAGCCATCAAGACTAGAAACTATTCTATCCACTCTGCTGAGATATCTACTATCCCAGGGCAAGCACCTTGCAAATTAAGAGATATTAATGAAATACTTTTTTGAAGTAATAAGGTAACTAATGTAAAATTGAATATCTAGAGTATCGAATCCAGGAGAAAGTATTACATTTTCTCCAAGAAACAACATCTCACTACCAAGAAATAGCTCCTTACTCATGAGAAGCCTGAAGTCCAGAAAAACATTCAAATTACCACTGTAAGGGCAAGTATGAACAAATGAAATTCAAGAACAGAGTAAAATAACTGTAGGATACAATATCCAGTTTATAACCGCTGAAAGTTATGAACAGCCTAAATTCCATCAGCCATACTCTCCTCCCATGGAGGATCATTTGAGGGAACAGGAAAAGAAGGGCAGAGCTGACCCTATTTAATGGTCCTTCACAAAAGGCTGTTGAGTTGCAGAAGGGTGCAGGGACAAAGAGATGCAGCTACTGAACTCTTGCTCATTTGTTTTTTGTTTTGAAGTCTGACAAATCCTAAAACAAGCGATCCTCCTTCAGACTGCTTCCTATAGACATCTGGTATATTAACAGGTTCATGGAATGTGTAGTATTTCCCCAGAATTCTTAGTCAAATATAAAAATTTACACATAAACAGCAAATCTCCATGACAAATGGGCCTCACATATAGTCTTAACTTCAGGAAATCGCAAAGGCTACAGCCAACACTTCAGAACAAAAATTCCTCTAGCTATGGCATAGCTTCCCCTATCAGCAACAACGAGGCACAGTGGTTATTAACGTTTTCTTGGAGGCCAGTGACTTTCAGCAAATAAAGATTTAAAATTGTCATAGAAATTACAGCACAAAGAAAAAGACTGTTTCCAATCTTTCATTAGAGACATGACACATTTCATGTTCCCCTTTTATGTTTCTCTCAGTGCCAGAATCAAAAAGCCAAAAAAAAAAAAAAAAACCCAACCCCCCCCCCCCCAAAAAAAAAACAAAGCTAAGAAAACAGACAACCTTGCTTTTGAAAAATGGCACTGAATTTGCAGCAAAGCAGGACATGGCAAAAGAAACCACCCGTTATCAGCACAAAGACAGCAAGTAGAACATTCGTGGAGGCTGAGGATTCTCTGAAGAAAATGAAGAAAATACAACCCTCTCTTCCCTTCCAGCAAAATCTACAGGATGCCTCATATCTATTAATAAAATCTATAAAGATTTTATTTTAGGCAATAGTAAAGAACTAAGAGTCTTTCATATCCCATGAGCACTAGATTCTGGTGCAAAAAAAGCGTTTAGAATTAACTCCATATTCAAGAGGTGATTGCACTGTAGTTTTTTGCACACTAAAAAAAAAAAAAAAAAAAAAAAAAAAAAAAAAAAAAAAAAAAAAACAGAGGAAAAAAAATGCTATTCTTCCTGAATACTGCCATACTGCAGCAACAAACATAAGAAGCACATGAGCCCTCAAAGCATTTTGCTCTCTGCCCAGGGTCAATAAATTTAGGCAAGCTGAGCCTTTGGATCTCTACTACCTTGGTTAAATTTATGTCACTATTACGGTAGCAAGAGTCTTTTACCCTTTTACTCTTCCCTGAAGAGGAAAACAAGAGTGGGAAATGTAAGCCTTTAAAATTCTTCTGTTTCACACACAAGGAAGAAACCTTGTACTTAAAAAGAATAAGAGTGGGAGGAAGCCTTCAAAATGGGTTCAAATGAAAAGTGGAACAGTACTAAAGGAGCCTTCTTAATTTCTCAAATAGTAACTCCCGGACTTGGGCATCTCTCAGACATCTCTCCATGGTAGGAGAGGTTTCTTAGGGGGCTCTAAACTCAAAGCACAGTGACACTAAAAGCTACACTACTCTGATGAATAAACACATGTTGTTCTGTAGCAACTCCTGCAGTTTCTGTCAGTGCCGTGTAAATACTAAATATTCCATGATATAGCCTGTTCTGACACAGTAAAAGCAACTGAGGACTTTGGAAAATGACCTTCACAAGAAAAGCAATACATAAATCCAGCAAAAAAAAAGAAAAAAAATGTAATAAGAAAACAGCACATATATGAACACTAGAAAGAAAGATAATTTGACATGATACAATTTCATATAGCAAGAAATTCTCTCTCTGCTCCAATCTCAACCAAGTGCTTGAGAATAAAATGAAGAAATAGGGGATGTGGTCGCATCCATAGACACGGCATCTGACAGAAATAAGGGCTCTGTACACGTTCTAAGCCACTGCCAAAGCATATAACTCTCCATCCCCAGCTCTTTGTCAATGCAACACCAAGTACCTATTAGTACAGCTTATAAAACTGGATACTAGTAATAATTACACATGGCACAGATTTATGAAGAAAAGGCAGTGCTATCAATTAGGCTAGAAAGTCTGTCCTGCAGGAAAGACAAGGAAAGCAAGTAACTAGTAAAATCCCCATGAATCACTATTGCCTTCCTTAATTGAAACTTCTACATAGTAAGGTATACACACAAAACAAAGCATCAAAAGCTCACTCAAATGAACTTTAACCTAATTTTCTCTTCACTAAAAGCACATTTTGACAATCATTAGCAAATGAAAAGTAAACTAGAAGCATTTAGATTTCAGGGACAGTTACATTTTAGATTTCGTTTTAGTTCTTATTACCTGTATTATACCAAGCCAGTAGGAAGTCAAATTCTAAAGGTTTCTTTTCTTTCAAAGCCCAAAGTACCCTGTTATGTTTCTTACTATCAGGATGAAAGTTGGAATCCGTCAAGTCAATAGTTATAACTGAAAATAAATAAAAGCTAGTTTTATTCAAAGAAACTCGATTTTAATATTAAATGCCGTAAGAACTAAACAAACGTAAAGAAACCAGAAAAAAAAACCACTTCTTTTGACATGTACAGCATCTTTACCAAGTATTTAATTAAGCAAATTTTGAAAATGAACATTCTTGTCCTGTCATTCTTACTACAGCAGGGATAGATTCTTTTTATGAAGGCAGTTACAGAAGACACAGAAGAGTAGCTTTAAAAACATGTCGGTAGTGAGGTGATATTAGCACTTAAAAAGCTAAAACTTAAAATCTCAAAAGCCATGCATATGGTTATAACATTTTTTCAACAGTTTCTCCATATCATTTGGTTCCAGGCTAAAAGTTGCATTTATTTTCAAAATAGAAATTGTATCATACATTTTATGTGACCAATTGAACAACAAAATTATATACTGTTATGCTAAAATTATTTTTGTACATAACAAGTTTCCTCTTCAAAATCAAATCTACTATTATTTCCAGAGTAGAGTGGGCTCCTTGAAATGGCAGTGTTTTTTTTTTTTTTAATTACTTAAACCTCAGTACATCTTCTCTCCATCTGCTAAAAAGTGTTTTCCTCTCAGGTGACAGTATATTAAAGATACTATTTCAACTGTCAGATGTTATAGAATTCTCCCTCTCAGAAGAGGAATCTTGAAGGAGCTTCTTTGCTGACTTTTTATGGAGTGCACAAGTTATAATCTTTGTCTTAATTAGATTAGTATTTTCTGATTAAAATCAGAAGATAAATATGCTGCACCCAGTGTACAAAAATTTTTGATTCCTGCACTTCAGTATAAACAATACTTCTTGAAAAAATGCAAAAATTAGGAATTTTATTGTGCTGACCATAAGATCACACACTTTTCCTCATAGCTGCTTTATTATTTTAGAAATTCGTATTTTTTCTCACACAGACCTTGCATCTGGAAAAATACCACCTACAAAATAATCAATTTTACCTATGGTTATAGTTTGACATCCTAATAAGGTACTTCACAGATCTGAAGTAATTGTTAGCACAAACAGTACTTACTGTATCTCATTATTTTTTTACCAGAATATTGAGAAGGGCGACCTTGCAGTCCAAGTTCTTCGTAAGTATCTTTATCCACTGAGAGAATTAGTTTTCCTACAAATAAAACAAGCCTTAGTATAAATAATCTTCAACATAGCTCCCCTTCAAGTCTTCTGAGAACCTTACACTTAACACAATGTTAGTTTGAGATCATTAGGTATTACCAATGCAATCCAAAGTCCTTTAGTTTCAACTAAATGGATTACCAGATTAACCCTTAAAGATGCCAAAATTCCACTATTTTTGTTATCAAACGTATCTTATGAACCACAAGAAATATAATATTATTCCTGAAACACACACAGCTACCATTTCTTACTGTTCTCTCTTATTTATATTGCCCAAATCCTTCTTCCACTCGTCCTTTAGCATTTGCTATATCATTTGTTGAACACTGGATTAAACTACGTCCTGATTTTGTAAATATTAATGCATACACTGCACAACCATATGTAATAAGAGAGTAATTCCACCAACCCCAATGGGACTGCTCACATGAGTGAAGATAAAAATTTGTTATTGTTCTGGAGTATATCTGCTTATCATTAATTCCATGGATAGGTTCATGAACCTAAATCTGGCAGCTGTCACTCCATATAGAATTTCCACATCGCCTTCTGAATACAAGTAATGGTAAAATACACAATATAGACAAATAATGTGAGATAGTGGGCAGATATTAAGTGTGCATATTTTATAAGAATTAAATCATAAAAATTCAATCCCTATTAAATTTCCATGCTTCTAGGCCTATGCAAATACAGCACACAAAGGACTTCCTGCTCTGAAAAATTTGAATTTATCGATGACCTGATTAGCACCTGTGACTTCAACAGTTTAGGCTAGAGTGCTAATTATCAAATATAACAGGCACATGTATTGGTTTAAGAAGCTCCAAAATAGCTCCATTATTTTATTTGCATGAAAAATCTTACCTGAAAAGTATTTAGAAAAAATCACAGAATGTTTTGTTGCAAAACTCTGATGGAAAAAATGAGTAGTTAACAAGAGTTCCTAAAGAGAGCTGATATTATTAAAAGATGTGCTCTCTTTTTGAAAAACACTCTGCCTTTAAGATCAGTAGGTAATAAAACAGAACTGTAAGAAGCAATATTTTTCTGTAGCATCTGTAATGACAACCGAGGCACTGACAACCCGAGTCTAATTTTTACTTATTTTTCTATGAAATAAAATAACACTGTGAATCAAGCAACAGGTTAAAACAAAATATACAAGCATATTTTTAATAAAGTGGGCAAGTATTACTATACTACATCATCCCCAAATCATTCCCAATGAAGAAAACAAAGACTATAATCAATATATATATCTTACTAAAAAAATAAAAAATGATACCAGTTGGTAGCAGAGCTGCAGTATTATCTTGATCAATTCTTGTGTTATAGGTAAGCGCGTAGCATGAACCTTTAACAGAGAAACACAAAACTGTGAGATTATACAGTCTCAAGAGAAAGATACAACAAGGTGAGACTCATCTCAAAGTGACAGAGCCTGCCAAATACCATTTGAATCACTCTTAACCCTTGTGTTGTAATTACAAAGGTTTCTTATACCTTTTCAAACACAAAGGCATTTTACTATCTTCATAAATCTTATATTAGCACTATCTTAAAGGACCTGCAACATAGGTAACAGGAACAATAAATCCCAAACACAAAACACTATTTCCACCATTGATCTTTCCCATTTTGCAACTGTGGAGAAAAAAGAAAAAAAAAAAAAGCAGCTTTAAAAATAAGGTCAAAGACACTCAAAATACCTATAAATAACACTTATATATTTTGTAGTAGTATATGAATAACCAATTTCCTTTGCAAAAAATCAAGAGCCCAGCCCTTTAAACTTGGCATATAAATAGGACATTCTTCTTCCATAGAACTACCAGCATATTCTATTAATGAGACTACACAGGAAGCCTAGTCCTACATTTAACAAGTATTATCTCTTATTCTCCCGTTTCTCTCGTATGTTTTCTTATCTCCTTTTTTCTTTTACGCTTTTTGTTCTCTCACAGTCATCTGAAGGGAACGTTTATCTTCAGCTAAATAAGCGGGCCCTAGCAGATAGAGCGAGGTTAATTAGCAATGTAAGAAAGGCTGTGTTTTACAGCTCTCATGACTGGAACATGGCCATGGATGGCTTTAGGCTTTTCAGGAAGGACAAGCCAGGAAGACAAGGTGGTAGAGTCGCTCTTTACATGAGAGAGCAACGGGAATGTATGGAGCTCCACGTAGGGGAGGATGAAGCACGGGTTGAAAGCCTGTGGGTGAAGATTAAAGTGCAGGACAACAGGGGTGACACTGTTGTGGGAGACCAGGGAGAGGAAGCGGATGAGGCCTTCTACAGGCAGCTGCAAGAAGCCTCACGATCCTAGGCCCTCGTCCTTATGGAGGACTTCAACCACCCTGATGTCTGCAGCAATAAGCACACAGCTAGGAGCAGACAGGCCAGGAGGTTCCTGCAGAACATTGCAGATAAATTCTTGATGCAGGCGGCTGATGAGCCAACAAGGGGAGGGGCGCTGCTTAGACCTGATACTAACAAACAGGGATGGTCTAGTGGGAAATGTGAAGGCTGGGGGCAGTCTTGGCTGCAGTGACCACAAGATGATGGAATTCAAGATCCTGCGAGGAGGAAGCTGGACAAGAAGTACGATTACAACCCTGGACTTCAAGGGAGCTAACCTTGACCTCTTCAGGGAGCTCTTTGGAGGAATCCCCTGGGCAAGGGTCCTAGAAGGAAAGGGGGCCCAGGAGAGTTAGCTACTATTCACGCACCACTTTCTCCAAGCATCAGTGCATTCTTATAAGAAAGAAGTCGAGCAAGGTGGGCAGGAGACCTGCATGGATGGGCAAGGAGCTTTTGGGTAAACTCAATGAGAAAAAGAGCAGGCACATAATGTGGAAGAAGGGCCAGGCCACATGGGAACAATACAGGAACATTCTTAGAGAATGCAGGGATGCAACAAGGAAGGCCAGGGCCCATCTGGAATTAGAGTTAGTGAGAGACGTCAGGGGCAACAGGAAGGGTTTCTACAAATACATCAGCAGCAAGAGGAAAACTAGGGAAAATATTAGTCCGCTGCTGAATGGGGAGGGTGCCTTGGTGATGGAGGGTGCAGAGAAGGCAGAGTTACTGAATGTCTTCTTTGCCTCCGTCTTTATTGCTGAGGCCAGTCACCATAAACCGAGCCTGGAGACAAGAGAGAGAACCAAGAGAGAGGAGCACTTTCCGCTGGTCAAGGGGGATTGGATTAGGGATTAAGGCAAAATGCACACCCATAAATCTACGAGCCTGGACGGGAGGCACCCAAGAGTGCTTAGGGAACTGGCAGGGATAGTTGCTCAGCCGCCCTCCATTATCTTTGAGAGGTTATGGAGAGCAGGGTATGTGCCGAAGGACTGGAAGAAACCAAGGTCACTCTAGTCTTCAAAAATGGCAAAAGGGAGGAGCTGGGAGACTGCAGGCTGGTCAGCTTCACCTCCATCCCTGGAAAGGTGATGGAGCAGCTCATCCTAGAGACCACCTCTAGGCATCTCAAGGAAAAGAAGATGATCGTGTGTGACGAACCTGATAGCCTTCTACGATGAGGTGACCAGCTGGATGGATGATGGGAGAGCTGTGGATGTTGTCTATTTTGACGTCAGCAAGGCTTTTGACAGTCTCCCATAACACCCACACAAGAAAGCTTAGGAAGTGTGGACTGGATGAGTGGACAGTGAAGTGGATTGAGGACTGGCTGGATGGCAGAGCCCAGAGGGTGGTGATAAATGGGGACGAGTCTGGCTGGAGGCCTGTGGCCAGGGGTGTCCCACAAGGGTCTGTACTGAGCCTGGTGCTCTTCAACTTGTTCATCAGTGACTTAGATCAGGGCGCAGAGTGCACCCTCAGCAAGTTTGCAGATGACACCAAACTGGGAGGAGTGGCCAACACTCCTGCAGGCTGTGCTAGACAGGATGGAGAGTTGGGCAGAGAGGGACCTTATGAGGTTCAACAAGGACAAGTGGAGGGTCCTGCATCTGAGGAGCAGTAACCCCAGGCACCAGTACAGATTAGGGGTTGACCTGCTGGATAATAGTTGTGCAGAGAGTGATCAGGGAGTCCTGGTTGACAACAGGTTAACCATGAGGCAGGAAGCATTCTGCGATTCTGTTTTCTCTTGCATGGGAAGTCCAGGTTTTGCCAGTTGTAAAGCACAACTGAGCTGAATTAGGAGGAATCAGAAGTGCAGGAAGGAGCTGATTTCTGCAGGAATGTATATAAAGATGAGAGGAAGAAGGTAAGTAACTGAGAGGATACATAGAAACACTTTATATTGCTGACTTTGAGAATTAAGATGATATGAGGTTAAGCTATACAAAGTTATTTAGAGCTGGCTTTATGGGAACTAGAGATGCAGTAATTTTTCAGTAAGAATGCAATAAATTATAATACTAATCAAAATTAATTATAATATTAGAGAATTGTGAATCTGAAAGCTGTTCCTTTTAGGTAATACACATTAAGCATGATAAGGAAACTGCAGAAGAGGGATGTCATGCTACATCCAAAAAAGAAAATGGTGGTGGACAGAAAGAGGCAGAATGAGAAGAACCACAGAACGGCTGAGGTTGGAAGGGACACTACAGATCATCTAGCCCAGCCCCCCTGCTCCAGTAGGGACACCTAGAGCACATGGCACAGGGTGGCATCCAGGCGGGTTTGGAAGATCTCCAGAGAAGGAGACTCCACAAGTCTCTGGGCAGCCTCATAGGAAAGAAGTTCTTCCTCACGTGGAGGTGGAACTGCCTGTGTTTAAACTTGTACCCAATCACCCCTTGTCCTATCACTGGCCACACGGAGAAGAGTTTGGCCCCATCCTCCCTCGGGTACTTGAACATGTTGATCAAATCTCCTCTCAGCCTTCTCTTCTCCAGGCTGAACAAGCCCAGCTCCCTCAGCCTCTCCTCATAGGGCAGATGTTCCAGGCCCCTGATCATCCTCGTGGCCCTGCGCTGGACTCTCTCCAGCAGCTCCACATCCCTCTTGTACTGTGGGGCCCAGAACTGGACACAGTACTCCAGATGTGGCCTTACCAGGGCTGAGTAGAGGGGTAAGATCACCTCCCTCGACCTGCTGGAGATGCTCCTCTTAATGCACCCCAGGATGCCATTGGCCTTCTTGGCCACGAGGGCACACTGTTGCCTCATGGTTAACCTGTTGTCAACCAGGATCCTGAAATCTCTCTTTGCAGAGCTGCTTCCCAATCAAGAACAATCATAGAAGATGTTAAAAATGCTGACACTCCACAAAGCAGAAAAAAAATAGATAAGGAAATGAATATAGAATTTTGTCAGTACTTCCCTTCCTTTAAATACTTTTCATACTATGTAATTACTGAATTTTATTATGCCATGAAGCATATGTAATACTACTGTATTTGCCATTCTCTGACTAGCTCCTTACCTTTCTTCACAAAGGTATCAATGAATTCATGAGTGACCAATTCATGAAGCGATAAATTCCTCACCACGTAGTACTCTCCAACATCTGCAATTGTGCTTTTCAGCACTTCAGGCAACATGCCACATTCAGGAATCAAAAATGACACCTATTAGGAACATACTGGTAATGTTAATCACATCCTAAAAATTGTTCTGGGGGGAAAACAGAGAAATATAAAAGAAAATCTCTTTTTGAAGAGATTAACATATTACATCAAAATGAAATAAAAATGTTATTTCCCTCAAAATTTAATGATTTGCACAAATCCTCCACATACAGAAATAAATATTACTTGGATTTTTTTTTTCATTTTATATACTTGCATTTGCATTTGAGATACTAATTAACAAGGTAACTTTACAGAATATGACTTAGCTGTCTTGCCATGACTTGAACTGTCAACCTGATCTTGTTTTGGGTCATGATAAAGCTTACCCGAGAGTCGAGGACAAACAGGCTTATTACCCAGGTAGGTACCAAGACTCCCAACTAAGAGATATACTAACAGGGAATACGCACCCCAAAAAAACACACACCAAGAGGTTTTTTTGAGTAGAGCACCAAGCCAATACGGCCTAAAGAGCCTTTTGTTTTGAACTTCTCTTCTCTTTCTCCCTGAAGCCGCGTGCAGGTCACCCCTGACGAGGACGGGGAAGAGGCGGCAGATCTGTCACTCGGAGCACTCCCCGAGGACCGGACTCCCTCACACCACGCCGCCCCAGCACCAACGTCCACCCCGCGACCCTTACCCGCCGCCCCGCGGGGGGGGGGGGCCGAGGCGGAGCCGCGCACGCGCACTCACGCGGCAGTTGTAGGCGTGGTCCCGCACGTGCGCCGCGTGGCGGGAGCGCTCGTGCCGCGCGTGGCTCTTCTCGCACACGAGCAGGTGCCGCGGCGCCTGCTGGAGGCGCCGCAGCGGCAGCGACGCCATCCCCCTTCCTCCTCCTCCTTCTCCTGCTGCTCTTCCGCGGGGCGCGAGAGCGGCGGTGTTGGCGGGGGGGCGGCCCCAGGCGGCGTCACCCGCCTCGCGCTGGGGCACCCCGGTGGCGCGGGCGGC
>VWPW01007403.1:264905-355999 GCA_013389825.1 Crypturellus undulatus
TCCGTTTGCGAAAGAAACGGCCACGGAGCAGCCGGGCGGGCGCGCGGGGCCGTTGGCGGCCGTTGGCTGGCGGCGCGCGGAGGCCAACGGCTGCCGTGGGGGGAGGGCAGCGGGGCAGCCCGCGCGAGGCGCCGTTGCCCCCCGGGCCGCCCCAGGCAGGAATGGGGTGAAAAGAGCTTAAAAAGGGGCCGGCCGTCCCCGCTCGGCGAGGACGGAGCCCGGAACGGAAATTTCCTCCGGGGAAAGCGAAAGCCGGGGCTTGCGGCAGCGGCCGCCCCGCGGCCCTCCAGGCGGGCGTAGGCTTGGGGCGCGCGGCGGGGCCGCCTGTCGGCTCGCAGCGCAGCGCCTTGCGAAACTTCTCCTTTCTGCGGGGAGAGAACAAGGACGCTAAGTAGTGGTGTTAGTTGTGTTGTTTGCATTATTTCTTGAGATCTTAAGTTGCGTTTAACTTCACTTACCTGACTAGCCAGTGAGAGGCATAAAGCACTCGAGGTAGAGCTGCACACGCTGTTCGCTACAGATTTAAGGTTTTCCTGTTTTCACCTCCATGTCGAAGACAGAGGTGAAAGAGGAGTTCATGTATTTGCTGGAGCTGAGCTTATTAGCACTTTGGTAGCACCTCTGAGTAAAGCACTTGCTAAAGTGGAAGGTGGTGTCCGTATCACATTGTTAATGGGCAGCATGATTGTGCCCGCACGTGTCAGTATTTTCATATTATTTGGTGAGAGGTGATGGAGTGAGATGACCTTCTCACTGAGGAAGGACCGTGTGATACATGGAGGGTATCCTCACCAATGAAGGAAAAACAAATGCTCCAGTTCAGCTCTCCCTCTGTTACATTTTGCACTACACTGCCCAAGAATTTGTAATTTAACTTATTTGGAAAGTTCTGTTATGAGCTTATGTTGCCTCATCTTTTATAACCCGTATTCTTGAGAGTGTCATGTCTGTGCATTACATGTTTTAGTGGCAACAGGAAGGTAACTTTTTTAGTATCTCTGTGTTACAGGGAGAGGAGTTTGTGTGCACACACGGGGACACATAACTGGACACATTTACATCCTTCCCATCTGTTACTCCATTACACACCAAGACATTAGACAATAAGAGAGTCTCAAGTCCAAAATCAATTGGAAAGTACCAATAAATTTTGTTTTTGTAAGAATAAGAAGTTAGAAAGGCTTTAAAAAACTGAAAAGCAAACTGATACAAACCTTCCCCTATATCTTCTATGTTGCAAAATGCAACTGGATACTCTTGGGTGTCACAAGCGGGTCACGTCCCTGCACTAACGTGGTGAAGAGCATCTTTTCCTCTGTGGAGTGCAGAGGCAGGGCAAACTGTTGGCGTGTCTCACTACAGTGATGAATATTGAAAGTCCATGAGCAGCATTTAGGGCTGCGACCGAAGCTGCCTGGGGTCAGGTCAGAGCCACAAGGCAAACTGTGCCACAAGCGTCTCCGAGCCCAGTGTGCCCTGGCAGCAGGCATCTCGTGCAGACAGCCTTGGTGTGTAGGGAGCCGTACAGTACTAGCAACGTGTGGCAATAAGTTGGATTCAGTAGAACTGTATTTTTTTTTCTACAGCTTGAATCTGCTTGCATTATTCTGATAGAGTATCTCAAAGTTCAGGTTAGCTTTCTGGATGGACGAAAACAGATAATGAGACATGATCATAATGCAGCAAAAGGTTTGACCTTTGAAAGCATATTCTTTAGAAAGACCTTGAAAGACCTAAAACCAGAACATATTGCATGTTTTCTTAGACCTTCATTTTCCCTAAGAATCTAAAACATTTTAAAGCCATTATGAGCACCTTAGAATAATTTGTGTTTCTATGAAATTTCCCCTACTAGGAAATAAGTGTTTAGATAACTTGTCTTGTCAGAGAGCTGTCACAAAATCACAGACAGGAGCAGGAGACTTGCTGGGGAAAATATGAGCAGCAGAGAGAGCTTCAAGCTGAAGTTCCTGCAGCAACAGCCATACACGCACTGCTTCTGAAACATCACCCATAGATTATAGCATGAAGATATGGCCGAGATCTAAAAGGGTCTTTAATTCCTTTAGAAGGCATCTTGGTTAAAAATCTGAACTACTCTGTGCTCAGAATAATTGCTTTGAAAATGCACGAAGTGAAGGCTCTGCGCATGCAAACAGAAATAATATTTGCTGTTGCTTTCCAGATCACTCGTAAAGTCTCCAAAAGCATGGAAGTGCCCAACTCTTTTGAGGGACAGTGGAGAGCTCTATTACTTCTATAAACCATTGTGTTTTAAAATTGCCATGTATTACTGTGTAATACCATAGGATATTGCATGGAATAATCTGGTTTGAGTTTTCTTCAGACAGATACAGCTATGAAATGGTGTGCCCTTACAGCTTGCAGATGATGCTGAAGGCATTAAGGATCTTAATGCAGTATGTATTTTGAACTACTGCAGCCCATTTATTACTCCTTGTTTTGCAGACTACTCTGCAAAAAAGGGAAAAAAATTCGCAGATAGATCAGGGGAGAGGGAAAGGAGCTCTCCTTAAACAGCATTTAAAGCACCAGTCGGATTCTGAGGTCCGTGGAGGGCACAGGGAGGGCTGCAGTACTGGTGCTTGAGGGAATCACTGCTGGCCAAGCTTATTTATAGAGGGTTAGAAATATCCTCTGGTATGCTGTAAGCTGTGGGACGTGCATGTAAAGCCTCCCCATCCAGGAAACGTAGCTTTTGTGTGATTTCTTCAGAACCATGAAGAAACATGGAAGACAAGAAACATTTGCAGAAACAAAACAGCAAAAGATTCCTAAGTCCTAAAAACTGATGTGGATCTAAAACCCTGCAAATTGACATAATTAAAGCACAATTATTTTTGTGTGTGTTTTGATAACAAGTAAAATGCTTTTCTTCTTTTTAATAAAAATCACTTTTTGTAAAAGAAAAATAAGTTTCTCATATAAGAATTAAGCATACTCATTTTTTTTAATAGAGATATTTATATTTTCCGATAAGAATAGATTAACAGTTTTCAGAAACTGCTGACAGAGCTGTCTGCGTCCTTACAGATGAGGTGCCTGGGAGCTGCCGAAATGCAGCCCCTTACCGGAGATGAAATGGGGCATCAGTGTCAAACTCACAGTTGGACCATGAGTGTGCTGAATGTTGCAGATCAGCGTGAACAGAGCATGGGGCTGCTGCTCTCTATTAGGGTTAGATTGAGTGGATAGAACTTTATTTGCAAAGAAATATATTAAAAATTATTTATAAATCCAGAACAGAACTTAAAAAGAGAAGGCTCCCAGAAGTAAAATGTTAACTGGAACACTCTCTTTGATTGCATTATTGTTAATTTAATATTTTGTAAAGATTCAGTGCGGGTCTTTTGGCTTGTGCTTGTAACCCCCTACCCTTCTTCCTCCCAGACTTAAGAAATAAGAAATGATAGCACTCATGGTAAAACCCCAGCTCTGCCGATTCCCAGTTTGTGTAGATTTCTCTTATTTCTAAGGACTAAAGTTTCTAAGGGCTTGGTTAAGGGAGAAACAGCAACCAAGGATTTTATAGGTCCTTATAAAAACAAAAACTTTAATATATTTGAATCTTTCTATTTGTTAACTGTGAAGGAGACCAAAATTAAATTTTGTTTTAGCAAATTTTCTTTAGCTTATATTTAAATTCCTCTATATATATAAAAGTTGATCAAGAGCGTGTGATTTCAGAAAGGCACTGTGGACTTAAATTTAGTGTCATTAAGAACTACAAACTTGTATGCAAACTACTACTGCTTCATTTAAAGCCTGGTCTTTCAGTCCCTGCTTGAAAAGAGTGTACTCTGCTCCTGTTGAATCCCCTGGCATCTGGATGCAGCCTGAGGTATTGCAGAAAGGTAGGGAACATGATCCAGGTTCAATTAAACCTTTCTGTTGAGACTTTCGTGGCTGCATTATGATAACGTGGCACTGTGATGCATGTTCATCTGTCACCTTTTAAATATTTTAGAATAGGCCATCTATATCTGGTACCAATTAAACTTTTTATTTATTTTATTTTATTTTTTGGGAACATTACTTACCTTGGATTAGCATATTTCCAAAGACTGACATAAATGTTTATGCAGTGCACTCCGTTGACAGGAAACCTGCACATTCTTCACAGGTCTCTGTAGTTCTCTTACTGCAAACATTCCCCCCTTTCAGTATTTATAAGGCTTAACGGTAGAAAAGGTAAGTAGCTTAGGAAAAAAACAAAAAGTGCCTCTATAACATACTGATAGCATTAGTTCTCTATGTAAACTGCAGAATTCTTTGAAAATATGTATGTGCCTGAAACAGATTTGGCAGTCCCTCTTTTTCCTCTTTTAATAGTAGATTTTTTTTCTTACACAGTAAGGGCTAATGCACTGTATTTACATTCTAAAATATTTTAAAAAATAAGAATGCAAACTCTCCACCTTTTTTTTTTTTTTTGTAAAGACCATGAAATAAAACATTCCTAAGCATATGAAATAATTTTGCCAGTGTAAAGAACCAGTGGAAGAGGCAAACATAATCCTGCTGACTTAAATAATGCTAAGACTTCACTGCAGCTCCTTGGGGAAAGCAGAGGAAAGCATTTTAGTGCATAGCTAAGTACGCGTGGTGCTAGCGGAGTATTGAGAGATGCCTTTGCAGCACGTTGCAGGAAGTTGAGGAGCTGGTGTTTTTTTTTTCATGAAATTATTCTTTCCTGTTGATGCTAGAAAGTAAAAGTAATGCTGTTAATAGTTGGAAACTTGAAGAAGTTTTATATAAAATACCTTTTTTTTCAGAAATGGTGAAATCTTTCCTGGCTTGTTTCATATCATATGTAAAATGGTCACATGCGGCTCTCCCGGGTTACTTTACTTCGGGGCAGCTGTGTCGGTGATATATCTGTGCCTTCTGAAAACCAGCTTTTGGTTGCCGTGAAATCTGTCCAGAAGTCTGACCCAACAGACGTGCCTGAGCTTTAAACTCGTGCTCATTACTCATGTTAAGTGACTATTTTTTTTTCTTTCAGGGAGCTTTTCCCAAATTTATACTGTACAAATCATGATGTACTTTTGATTTATGTAAACAGTCCAGTTTGGGTGCCTATTGCTAAAGCAAATACTTTGCTAAAATTGTAAGATCAGGGACAAACTTTTAATATAATATTACAGAGTAAGAATGTTTTTGTAAGAGTTATTGCAGTCTTAGTAAAGATCTTTGTTGAAGAGATACGCCTTTTATAAGTGGACCCTGCACACAAATGATGAGATCCGCCTTTGGTGTTTTCCTGTTGCTTACTCTGCTTTGAGAAAAAAACCCACGAAGTTACAGTGCCAAGAGGAGGAGTTAACACAGTGCAAAGGGAATGCTGAAGCGCAGCAAGAACACGGGGACCACGAAGTGAGGCCCAGGGGCCCTCTCTGCAGCAAGCTGCCTCCGTCAGCGACGAGAAGCTGATGTCCGGCAAAGCACAAGAACAGGACACGTGAATATGAACAGGACGCTAATGTTGTCCGGCTCTCCGGCTGTTTGTGCTCTGGACTTCCTGAGGCGAACACGGTTTCTAAGTATTTTCCTTCCATAGTACAAAGAGTTTTGTTTCCTTTGACAAACTCTGATTTTATAAAAAACTCTGTATGTTACAATAAAAAAATACATAAAATGGACAATGTCCAAGAAAAAAAATAATATTCCTAAGTATCTTCAGCCATATGCAACAGATCTGCACATGATCAATAACATTAACGGAGGGTGCACTTGCACACGTGTTGGTGAAGACAGGAAACGTGTTGGCTTGTTGGGAAAGGCACCAAATATGTGGGGTTTGAGTACTAACCACTCTAATGCCATTGCCACCTTGGCACATTTGTGCACAGCTTGGGTAGCATCGCACAGGCTTGTGCTCCTTAACCGCTGAAGGTATTTTGTGAATTCTTTGTAGTGAGTAAGATGCAAGTACTGGACAGTAATCTGACAGTTGACTTGGAATGAGAATTGAAGCCTTGGCTAAGAGAAGGAGCTGTCTTTATGTCCTGTGTACTGCAGACTGGAGAGAGAGGGAAATTAATTACACACCCCGAATTCTCTTTTATCCCAGCGGGTAACCCGAAAGCTACGTTCCACTTATCCCAAAAGCTAATGTTTCTTTGCTAGGGATAAACAGCTAAGGGAATCTGAGCAGCAGCCACGAGATGGGAAGCAGAGGCAGATGGCACTAATATCAGGAGGTCCACAGTATTTTAAGAACTTAACAACGGTATTTGAGGACATTTTTGGAGAAGTAACATCACTTGTACTTTTCAGGGAATTAAAAAGAAACTGTTCCCACCCATAATATTACATACCTATGTCACAGTATATAATATTCATAGTTGTGTTCTTGGTGGAAACTAAGCTGCAGAGAATCAAAAGGGACCAAAAAGGTATTTTGGAAGAAATGTTTATGGATTTAGAAGGGACTCTGTTAGAAAGCAAACCCTTGTTTTTTATTGTAAATATGGTGAAAACATAAACAGTAAAAACGTTGCCAGCAGAGTTGTCCCTCTCTACAAGTGGGGGTTAATGCCCCCTGCGGGGATGTTAGTTTTGCTCCCAAGCCAGCCGGCCCGGCACCGCTCGCTCCCGGTGCTGGGTGAGGAGCAGGGAGCTGCCACGAGCTCTTCTATGGACACTGAGGTGCAATCGGCCTTCCAGGTCTGCGTGCTCTGAAACATCAGCCGTTGCTACAGGTCTGTGGTTCTGCTGAAACTCATTTCCGCAAGTAACATACCTGTCTTCCTCCAAAAACTTAAGTGCACTTAATTATCCAGTTTGAATGTAGAGTTTTTCAAACCAGAATCTCATATATTTTACCTATGAAAATAATTAAATAAGATAGTCACTAAAATAATTTACATCAGAATATTTATGTACCTAATACAGGGAGAATTTTTATTGTATTTGTATTTTATTCAAAAGTGAGAATAAGTCTGGCAGGTAGTCACAGTCCTGTAACCTGCACACTCTGCATTTTGTTAATGGCGTGCATTAACCTTTCAAGATAACGGTACATAATTATATAAAACACTAGAAGAACAAATTTCTTCTAAACTCTCCTTTAGCAATGTTATCACACAGCTCAAACAAAAAGGAGGCCTAAAGGAAGATCAATTTTGAGAAACAAGAATAAAGGGATGTTTATAAAGGCCATTCTGTTATGGTACTAGTTTTAGGTTTTTTCTCTTAAAATCACAAACCCTCTTGCTGTACACACTGTTAGAGAAGCCTTACACTGCCTTTTATCCTGCAAACTTGTAACAGAGAACACATGCAAATGCAGCACTGACTTAAGTAAAACCTGATTAAAATTTTGCAACACATTGTCTTAAAAGTGTTGTTTATTCTACAGATTAAAAAATAAAACAACTAACGAGCTCTACCAACTGTTCTACTTCTGTTGGATAGGGAGTGCTTCCAGTTAATTCAAGTTCACAGCACCACTTGAGTTATTTTCACAGTTAGAAATTCTTCCTCCTGAAAAATTCTGGAGTTTTGTGAAAAAGGGAAGTCTCGCATAAAATGACTTGTTATGTTGTGCTAATAGCTGTGCCTCAAGCTTAGAGAAGGACTCAGTGGCAGAAATATTATAAGTCTCTCAAGTTTCAGTGACACAAGTCTTATATTCTGCTACTGACAAGTAGGGTGAGACTGGCCTTTAATGATCGGAAACTAAAGCAAGCAGCAGCAAAATTTTTATGTTGTTTCCTGAAATGTCAAGGAATGTTCTTTAAAAGAAACTACACCATGCAGCTCCTGAAATTTTAAGTATCAATGTTCTGGAGATGAGAGACAGTCATCTTACGTGGTTTTAATATTTAAAACAAAACTGCATACATGTGTTATGTGTGATGTCATTTAATTGAGATGCCCTCGGGCTGGGTACCAAACAGTAATAAGTTACTTTTTCAGTAACTGGGTGAAAGGCTTGAAACTGAGCACCGCCTGTGAGCTCGGTGAGAGGGCAGGTGAGCTGCAGAAGAAGGCATCTGGCTACACGCAGTTCCTTTATGAACTTTTATTGTCAAATTAGGGCAGGAGCCAGTTTATCACAGGGGACGTACAAGCAAACAGCCTAGGAAACAGCGCAGGGTTGCCCTGCATGCTACTGTCAATGACCGCGACACATTTCAGAACGCGTGAGCTATTAGAAAATAGAGTACTTTGGTTGCCAAAAACTGAGTCCCTCAGACGTTTCTTCTGCTGAACAGAAAAGCTCTGACATGTGCAGTGAGTTTATGCATCTGTATGTGGCACTGTAGGATGCTGAAGGTGGTCCAGTGTTGCTTCAGGATCGGGGTCTTCTCGTAGCTATGTGTTTCCTGGGCTCTCAATTACCAGTTTCTGAGTGGAATACATCTGGTCAATAGTAACCTGAAATCAAATTAAAATGTCAGGAAGATAAATCTGGCAAGTAAACAGGTTATAATTTCAACTTCACAGGAGAGATTGAAGACAAAACAAAAACTCACTAGCCCATATATTAAGCTTGCTTGCAAGTGCATTTTTCTTTCTATAAACTTATTTTCTAATTTATACAGCTCACCTTTATCACCCTTGACCTTAGGAAAAGTAATTAATACACAGAACAGCTGCATACATAAAATCTTGAAATGATGATACTGAGGGATACTGTTTGAAAGTAGACAGTGAAAGTTAACATTGGCAGTTACTATGGAGGAAAAACTATCAGCCTGCACATTTAGAAGAATGAAAAGATGGATATAATCAGCAGATACCTCAGCTTACACTTTATAGGTGGAGAGCCAACATATAGATTGCATGGCAGTGCGCAGCACATGAACGACTGACAATTGTTGGAATTACTTATGAAGCATGTTGCACATACATAGAAAATTTAATAAATGGCTCATATGCAACTTTGTGTTGTGTTTTACTGCTAGAAACAGTAAGCTATCAACAAATGTTACCTACCAAGCAGAACTCACTCCTTCTGGGTCACGTGGCAAACTATATACCACAGACTGTGCCATAATAAGTTTTTGTAGGCTGTAGACACAGCCTAGAAAGGAATCTTTAGTCCTTTCCTATACAGTGAGGCAAATTTAATAGGAGGCCCACAGAGATTTAAGAAAATAAATGCTGAAACCAAAATTGCAGATTTTTTTGCTCTATCTATTTGGAGAGACAGAGAAGATGGAGTACGTGACTTCCCGGTCAAACATGTTCTGCTGGGTGCATGGTTTTGCAGGAGAAAGACAAGCTGTTGTTTTCTGTCCCTGTGCCAAGAGGGGATATTATCTACTGTATCCCTTGACTTGAGCACTGTAAAACCCCAGACACATGTGTCGAGCTGCATTCTTCGGAAATCACAGGCACGGACACTTATCAGTGCGTGCAGAGCCGTGAATGCAGCGCCGTGGCTGTCGGTAGGCGCCTGCTGCTGCTTACGTGCTCTGTTATCGGAGTTCCACAACTGATTCCGTGACATTTTAAGCTGAGCTTTGAAACACCAGGATTTTTTTCAGCTGTTGGCCTCAAGTTTCTAACGTTACGATCAAGCCCTTCAATGTTTCCCACTCACTTCAGACGAAACAAATACATGTGCCGTTTATAGCTGCTGAAAAATTCACATCTATAAACACTGACTGCATCAGAAGAAAGCCTGCAAGAGTATTTACACACTGACATTCATTAACCCTCTGAATCAAACTAGCCTTCTTCAAATGGTCCCGGGCAAGTTAACACCAAAGAAGCACTTCAGCAGCAAGTGCCACTGTGGATTCTCTCCAAGCACTAAGGAATTAAGTGACTATCCACTGTGTTCCTTCTTCACCAAGTCTGTTTACACACAGCAGGCCATCTTCTGGCAGATGGCTGGAAGCCAGCATAGAGGTCGGTGTCACCATATTTTCATTAATCACAGGAAACTCTTGAGGCGAAAAAAAAAAAAAAAAGCTCTACCATTTGCTCAGCAACTTTGTTACCCTTAATTGAATTTACTTCTATAGGGTATCATCGCACAATTTAATTCTGCAAGAAAGAATGTGCAAAGAAGAATGACTCTGACATCTGGAGATCACAACCAATGCAAGTACGTGGCTGCTTCTCAGGCCTTCCTGAATTGATGTTTTAACACTCCCTGTAGAATTATTTACTTCACAAACAAGTATGACATTTTCAGTCCTAAACACCTGACCACTTATGCTTATTCAAAGATTTAATCCAGTTCTACCTGGTCACCTCATGAAAACCTGTATTGCTTTCTATCTGAATTCAAGATAAGACCTTTTGTTTCAGGATGGGATTTATCAGTGGATGTGACAAATGGAAACTTACTGCAGAGTAAGTGCTGGTTCATCCTATAATACCACCATTCTCCAATTAATAGGCACCTGGGTGGTCACTCGAAACCAGATTTTCCCTTACTCACGGCTGGGAGCAATGGCAGAGCCAACAGCCACTTCATGGAATCTTTCACAGCTATAAGGAAAAAAACTAAGTAGGATGGATTTTTTTTTCCAAGGCAAGAGAATCTCACAGAAGTCTATGTCAGGAAGTTTTCAAATAGAATTAAATGCGAAAAATATGGAAAAGAATGCACTTAAGATATTAGCAGAATGCTTTTCCACCAAACAAACTTGACCAAGGTAAATTGCCAGCTCTGAGCTCTGCGCTCAAGGGCCCCGCAGGGCCCGGCGCTGGCTCGCAGGTGCTGGGGAGCAGCCTGTGGGCTGCGTTCCCGCCTCGCCGCGCGGTCCAGCCCCAGCGGGACGCGGAGACCGGAGGAGGCTCCGGGAGGCAGCACGAACCAGGAGCTGCCTCCCTACCTGCCCCAGCCAGCGGGGCGGATCTGGGGGCTGCCGGCACCGCTGGAAGATCCTGCTCAGCTCTCCATGTTGTGGGGCAGCTGCTGCATTTCTTACTCGTGGGGAGGCTCTGCTTCACAGCTCAGAGTTCAAGTGCCTGTCCTATTTCTGCAGGACTGAAGTTAGGTGACCAGATCTCTGAACTATTTTTTTTTTTCTAATTTTGCCACAGTCAGTTTAGAGTGCACAGGTCTGCTCCGGAAAGGGTGACGACATCTTCACTTGACACCTCTGTATATATATGTCCAAAATACCCGCTCAATTAGTTATCACCACATTTCCCGATCTTAGTTGCATTGGCTCTGCAGTGCAAAGGTAGCGAGGGGTCTATTTTTGTGTGCACTGGAGAGAATGCTGGTTGAGGGGAGCTGAGGGGAGATCCTGCCGAGCTGCTGAAAGAAGGTATCTTCTTCTTGATGTTCAAAAACTGCTCATTTTCCTCCCACAAAACCTGAGTTTCTCCATTTACTACTAGTGCCTACTAGCTACCTACCGTGAGTGAGGACTCAATGACCAGTATTGGTAAAAATGGCCTAGAAATACTCAGGCAGTACCTAAGGCAATGGACCTTAGGACAGGTAATGTCCCAAAGGCAGCAACCATGTACACCCCAGTTAGTACCCCACATCGGGGCACCCGAAGGATGAGGTCCACAACGTCAGTAAACGACGCACAGGAAATCTCGTCTGCAATGTTTCCTAGCAGGAGTGACACATGAGAAGACACCAGTTTGGGTCTCGACGCTTTATGGCGTCTGGGGACCTTGCGCAGATGTGGACATTTCTTGCTTGAGCTGCCCAAGCTCAAAACGTCACCTTCCTAATTTCCAGTAGAGCATGTTTTAATGCAAACCACTGCAATATGACGAGAAACCTTCATAATGGCATTTTTACCATTTCTAAGCAAAGCCAGCATAAGGTTTGCACAAAGGGAAAACTCAACGAAACAAAAGAGAAAGCATTTTCCCTAATGGTAATTTTTGGGTGTTTATTATTTCTGCTTGCAGCATAATTAAGTATCCCTCCCCTCCCTGGATTTTTATCTTCTATCACGCGCACATTGAAATCAACTTTTAATCAATAGATGAGTCAGTGCCCAGAGAAACTCCCACATGTTCTAAATGCAACTTCCGTTCTCTATTACTTCTGTGGCTCATCTCATTTGTAAGATGAATAATAATAATAAAAAACAGTGTTTGTCTATTTAATAACTCTCCCCTCATTTAAAAATAATTACTGAAATAAACTCTAGGGAGCCATCCTCTGCCCACAAAGGCAAACCCACTCCAGGGATTTTTCTTTCTAGTATTTTTATATGGCAAATGAAAGCAGAAGGAAGCAGCCAGGAGATGGGGTAACGCTCTTAGTCTATCTAGAATCATTTTATTGATAAAAGACAAGGCCTAAATATGCAAAAGAGACACGGTGTCACTAGAGCATTGGAATATGAAAACATCAGAAGAAAGCAATTCCTTTAGCTTTCCTGATTATTTAAAAATTGTTTTCCTCAGAGAGTCATCACAGGAGGGGTAATAGTCTTTCTTAAAAAGAAATGCAGATGAAGTTGATGAGCTGCAGATGGCTTTACATATTAAACACATTTTTATATATAAACAATCTATTTATAAACATAGCTGTCTTCCCTGAAAGCAAATTTGCAACAGATGAGGGAAGAAATGGTTACCTTATTACAGCCAACGATCACACATAAATATATGCATTTTCATGGTTCCTTATTATGTAGAAAAAGGCTTGTTTCTTAATAAGTTTTTTACACACACATACACATGCAAAAATGCAAACACACACATACACACACACACACACAGAATATCAGATTGGGTTGTCTTGTGGCACCTGACCAGTGCCAGGTTTATCTTAGTGTAGATTCTATCACCACATAAAAAATTGCCCACAGGAGATCAATTCCTATTTTCTTGTACTTCAATTATAAAATGTATGTTAAGTGAAGGCTGACAAGAACAGCAATGTAATGTGCCAGAATGCTGTTTACTTTTAAGAGCCAGCAACACTGTTATTTATATGCCGTTTACTAATACATCTCTGGCTGGATGATGTCCACATTCTGTGGCAACTGTATGCAAAAAGTGGGTATCAGAAAGAAGAATTATCTCCCACATGGGATATACAGTATGCAACACATTCAATTTTAAATATTTTATTTTAAATAATGTCTGTTTAAAGTAATACTAAATGAATATGAGTAGCAATTTTCAAAATAATTTTGCAATGCAATCATAAATGTGTTAGACTCTAATTAGGCACAATAACAAACCAAAAAATTCACCAATGGCCTATGTACAGTACTTGGCCAAATTTCTGTTTGTGCTAAGCGTGCAGCAGCAGTGTTTTTCCTGTCTTTTTCTTTTCTTATGAACATTGGAAAATTGCATTTGACTCATTGTATACCTATGTTTTCCCAGATCTTCAGAACTCAACTGGATTTAAGACTGGAATTTTAGAGACATTTCTCTTATTTTAGTGGCTACATTTGCTTACATGGGAATGGGGAAAGAAGTGAAGAAAAGCACAAAGCAGAGAAATTAGGATTCTTGCCTAATCTGCTTCTGTGTGGGTTGTGCAAACGTTGTTCTCTCTGTCCCTTTGAGCCAAAGCATCTTCTCCAGCCTTTGCTACATGAACCTTTCGGAAAAGCAGGAAGAATTACAGCTGCTGTTTGCCTGGCTTTCACTACTTGTATATGAAGGCGTGAAGGAAAGCAAACCGGCTCATAGCCCAAAACTGATATGAAAATGCTAAATAGTTATAAATTGTGTAGTTTTGTTAAAATCGCATACACTGTATCTGGGTCCAGCTCTGCTGAAGCCACCAGAAGCAGGATCTCACAATAATCGTTAAATGCTGCTATTATTTTTATTCTGTGCATCTCCCCGAGACAACTCTTCAGTCAAAGAGCAGAGACCAAACCTAATCCAGCTACGATTAACACATAAAATACCCTAAGCATATGCATTTACATGTACTTGTACACAGCAGGCTGCGACAGCAAAGGGTGTTTCTTTTTAAATGTTGATTACAGTAAGAGAAGCACATTGCTTTTCTTTTTTCTTTTTTTTTCTTTTTTTTTAGGATCCCTACAGACAGCATGAACATAACAGACATGGTCTTTGCCCCAAATAGCGCACAGTTAATATAACTTGACATAACAAATGAGGGTTCTAACCAGAGAAAGAAAAATACTGGAACGACGAGCGGGTTTCAGGAAAGTCGCATGGCTTTACTTGTCTCATTCCCTATAACCCTCTTTGCCTATAGAAAAACCTGAAGGACAGAAAAGGCATGCGACAGGCAAAGGCCATGTTAAAAATATCCAGGACAAGACAGCAGACGGCATGGGGGAATCCTGTGGAAAAGGGACATCCTTGTACCGGGGCAAANTAGACGGCATGGGGGAACCCTGTGGAAAAGGAAAAAGGGACATCCTTGTACCGGGGCAAAGGCAGGTTTTTATATAAAGCTGACAGACAGTGGGTCAGACAAGTAAGCAGGGCCTGACTTCGGGCTAAAGCAGCCAGACGAGGGCTCGGCAGGACATGCACGCAAGCAAGGGGCAGATCTGCAGCTTCTCTGGGCGGGCGGCATCTTTCATGCTCCGGTTATGGGCAGTCTCAAGGCTCACTCCTCTGCTCTCTTCCTGCTTGCTGCCTGCTACTGTATTTCAGCATGATGCCTTTTCCTCTTCATTTCCATATGGCATTTACATAGAGCAGCGCAAGCTCTTCAGGAGGCCAAACGGGTGAGCAGCAGGTCCTCCAAAGAGTCAGTCCCTTCCAGGCGGAGGGGAGAAATCGAACATACTCTTCCGACCTGCACCTCCCCTGCACACAGCGCGCCCGCCAGCAAAGCCACTTGGCTGAGAAGTAGAGCCCGGCGAGGAAAGGCAGAGAGCGCATCCGGGCTGGAAACACGGGGCCAGGCAAACCCCCGGCTCACGGCGCGCTGAGGGAGCTGCAGCGGGGGCCCTGCTCGTGCTGCCCCCTTCACCCGAACGGCCCACGGGATCCGCCGCTTGGCAGCAGCCGGAGGAGCAGCGCCACGGAAGGTCGTCGGGAAGGCTCCGCTTCTGGGAACAGCAACAGCCGCTTTCACAAAATGTGATGTGGCCAGTGAATATCACAGACCGAGCACCCCCACAGTACACAGAAACATTAAATTATCACTAGAAAGGGAAATACTCCAGCCCTCGGTGTCGTTTTGGATCACTAATTATGACAGACTGCTTGGAATGAAACACTGAAGAAAACGTAGTCCTTAGGGTTTCGTGTAGATAAATAATAAATATGCTTATGCTTATTGAGCAGTGCAATAAAGTAATTTCACAGTGCTAACAGGCTTACATACTGTGATCTACTACAGATCTAAAATAAGCTGCCACTTTACACTCAGTAACATTCAGAATTTAAAGACTCTGTTTGACAGCATTTGTATTTAAAGTCAGATTACTAGAAATGTCGTGGACTGAAAGCATCAACTCCAGACTTCCTTCCTTCTGTCTACTCTGAACTGGGGAAAATGGCTGCTGGGAAGAGCTCCAAGACAGCTACACAAGGATGTGTACAGAATGTTTATGAGTTATTGATTTTTAGAAAATGACTTTAGAAAAGTAAAAGAAGAAGGGAATGGGATGCAACTGAGATCTAAGAAAAAGATTTCAGATATTCATGGCAAGGAAAAGAAAGGAAGTCTTTATTTGCGAAAACCGAGAAGGAACATGCGAAGCGGATTCCCTGACTGCGACCAAACACCAAATGCAGGACAAGGGCTTTAGAGCTTGAGCCAGAGCACACGTGTATGGTGAGAAACCTGAGGCGGAGAACAGCACGCAAACTTCCAGTACTGTTGATAGAGATTTGCTTGCCTAAATGGTGATGTTAGAAATCTTTGGAAAGCTTGGATGCTTTATGCTTCATCTTTTCCACATTTTTAAGAAATTAAGAGATACACGAAAGCACCTGCAAGGCCTAACTCGGGAAAGGCTCAGCTTCAGGAACCAAGACCAAGACAGACATTACTACACCTGGAGCATGTGAACCATTAGGCAAGTAGTAAGTAAAACCACAACATATATTTTGTTTAAGGTCTCTCAAGTGGGAACTGAGGGGATGCAGCTCTTAGCAGGATCCTGCCCTGTATTTTACGGAAAGTAAAGAGGCAGCAGGAGTACGAGAGGAACACGAGGAGTAAAATTACTCTAAGCACTCAGGTCACCTGTTTAAGCAGACCCATTTAAACAAAAGAATTAACCCTAACTGGTAGGAAAACTGCTGCAAAACACTTAAGTTTGCATTTCTATGACATAACCACTTAGGGAAGAAAGATGCACTAAACAGGACAAATATTTTTCCTTTCCAGCAGAATGTCCCCGTCTGCATCTGATAAGGCAACGCATACTTAAAAAACTTCCAAATTGATTTAGATATTTATCCTGAATCTTATTCAAAAGAAACAAATATAACGAGGAAAAATATTAGGTGATCCAGAATTGTAATATTGGTTCCACTATCAATTTAAATATTCTTTTCTTTTTAACTGCCTTTTTTGACTTTTTAAGTGCCTTTGCAACACCAGAATATTTCACAAAACAAGTTTTTGTCTGCTGCTGATGCTGCACTGCGGGAGGTGGAAACCACAGTGACCCACTGAATTTTTACATGAACACATATTAGCCACAGTTTAATCACCTGGTAGTAATTAATTAGGCCTGTTTCTAGGCTCCAGATTGTCCTCACTGTGATTATTACGGCCGGTTACAGGATGACACTATGTACACTGCATTTTGCAAAAACTGCCAGTTGCCTTAATGCTATTTTAAAGTAACAAAGCTCTTCAGTTTGTTGGAGGAAAAAAAAGTCAATCCTGTAACACATATGCTTTTCCAAGATGAGACAAAGAGATGCCCCCTTTTCTCCTTTCCTGCAACAAAGCTGAGGTTTGGATAACACAAAGCACGAAGCCTGCATTTACACGAGGAGCTGCTAATTTTGAAGTTCCAGTTCTTCCCTGCACTGATGCTGTGGCATTTACACACACCTCAGACACAATTACAGACTGAGCTTTTCTCTGTGCACATTTAAATCACGAAACTAAATTTGAAAGAGTAGGATGAAGCAACTCAATTTGTCTTTAGAAAATATATTCCTACTTCCAAAGATAGCTCTTGTATTGGTTCCTTTGGATTCTGTCTGTATCCTCACCCACAAAGAAGCATTTCACCTATGTAAATGTTTCCATGTCAAGTCAGCCTCTACTGCTGAGGCTAATCCATCATTTGGCTGATGTGTAAGTGTTCTGGGCAAGAAATAAGAGTTTCTGGTTTTTGATATTAGCAAGACTTCCTTTTTTTTTTTTTGGCAACATCCTAACAAATTACTAAACTACAGTCATCTGTTCCTGACAGAAGTTTAAAGATGACTTCCTTGTTTATGTGACTTTCTATGACGGCAGGTATCCAAGGATTTGTTTTGTTTTCTTCTTCTTTTTCTCTTTCTCCTTGCTCAGCTGTTGGTCTTGTGGCATCTCAAACCCCACACCTGAAAGCGATCTGGGCTTACAAGCTCTCCCCACCCGCTGCCCCCCGCCATGTGTTGCAGTGCAGGCTCTGCAAAAGACGGGCATCAACATGGGCATCCCCACCGTCCTGTTCTCCTGCCCTGGGTGAACACATGGGCAGACAGGCCCCTTAGCTCTCGGGAAGCAGAGACCTCAGCACTTGGAAATTTAGCTGTAAAAAAAGCCAGTGCCTGGACGCTCGAAACCCTGCAAAATCCTGAGCAGGGAGTAGATGACAAAGTACTTGGATATTTTAGAGCTGAGGATGCATTTGCTGAATTGCTATGCAGGATTGTGACTGCAAGCTATCCCGGTGTAAGGGCCATAGCACCGACACCCTCAGATGAATTAGCTGGTTCAGCTCAGTTTCCAAAAGAAACACCCTCGTCAAAACAAGTGCTGTGACCTACTTAAGCGAGCAGCCTCAGCAGAGGCCGGAGCCGCGAGCAGAGCGAACCACGCTGCCTCTCCTCGAGACACTCCGGGTTCAGGCCGAGAGACCCCAGGCTCCCGCCAGCCCTTAGCTGTCTCCCAGCACCACTGCTCCAAGAGGCAGAACTGGCCTCTAGCACAGAACTGAACGCAGTTCCCGGAGCTCGGACCTCCTGAGCTTTCGGCTGGTGTCCGGCCATCGTTTTCAGTGGGCAAGGGCTGGCACTTAACCTTTAGCTGCTCCGTACACAAATTAGTTAAATTTTTTTCTGTGCTGCTCAGCCCATTTTTTTTTTCTTTTTACTCTTTCCTTTTAACAAACATTAAGAAAAATTAATGAGGGAGAAAATTATTATTTGCAAGACCTCCAGCTTTTAAGCAGAAGATATCTGTGTTTGTGTGGATACAGGGCACAGCTTGCATTCATTTCTCTAACTAACTGGAATAAACTATAGCAGCCCTTCACATTTTTATTCTTTTTTTTTTTTTCCAGCAAAGATAAATTATTGGGTTTAGCACAGCTGGCTAGAGCTAATTCTGCACAAAGAGTTCTTTTCAGTAGTGTGGGTGGCAAAACATTTTCAGCAACCGGCTTAATTAGTTCTTCCTTCTTTGCAATAGCAAAGGACAGTTCATAAGAAAAAAAAAAAAAAAGGCAGGGAAAGGGACCGTAGCAGAAGATGAAGTATAAAACAAAGCTGTTTGCTATTCCAGCTCTGCCAGCTCCCCGCTTCCCGCTGTCACGCCAAGCAGACGGCTGTCCTGGCGTCCTCAGCACGGATAACAAGGGAGAGGCTGGTGGTTCTGCTAAATACAGCCGGGAAAGGCTCTCTGCTCCTGTGCACGGGATGCACCGGGGCACTCCGCACAGAAAGCCCCCAGGCGGAGGGCTCGCGATGGGAGCGCCGCAGCGGCTCTCCCCTCCGCAGAGCCACCTCGGGGCCAGGGGGCAGGTTGTTCGGGCACGGCTGGCAAGTCCGGAGCGCAACAGGAGACCGGCTCCATCACGCCACCTCCCCAACCAGCGGCAGGACGGGCGCCCACGGCTGCCACGCGCAGTCACTGCGGCCTCCCGCTTCCCAAGGCTCCAGCGCCGCCGCGGGCTGCCGAAGCGGCGGCTCCGTCGGGGCAGGCTCGGCCGCGCGCCCCCGTCACGGCTCCACACAGCGCGGCGGCTCGTGGGGCAACCCGAGGCCTGCGCAGACCCCCCGCCAGCGCCGCTGAGAGCCGGGGCTACCCGCCAGCCACGGCAGCGACAGCCACCTCCACCCTCCTCCTGTGCAGAGCGGCAAACAGCTAGAGGTTTATACGGCGCTTCTGGTTGCTCTGGAGCTCTGCTCCGGTGGCAACAATTAGGTCCATTAAAGACCAATCCAAGGCGCTGTAAAGCACTGCGAGTGTTTCTCTTTCTCCTAACTACATCGAAGAAAGGTGAAAAATTTTGGCCAGGAAAAACTCAAGATAAAAGGCGACACAGCAATCAGCAATAAAAATGGAAGGACCATTTTAAGAAGTAAACAGACAATTAATGACTTTAAGGAACCTCCAGGAAAAAAAAAAAAAGCAAACTGTGAAAATGCAAATACCTACTGTTTATCTGTATCTACAGACCCTGTTGTTTTTTAAACAATTATTTTTATATTTGCCCATTTCTTTCCCTTGGCCCCCTGTGAGAGAGGGAGGGCTGCTCCTGACATAAGGCTAGGCAAACTGATGGAGATGAGAAAGGCAACTGATCAAAACTTCTTCTACGTGCCCACATCTCAGTGATGGGCCGAGTAAATTGATGTTGAGACGGGCATTTTCTAACACATCCCTCTCAACAACAAATGCTAGAAAGCCGATGGCGAGGGCCCTTGGAAGGGAATTGATGAACTTGGATAACATGCCGGGGGGCAGGGTGAGGGACACAATTGGAGGGGAGTTCATTAAATCTAGGATTTCATCACTGATAAATCCCACCAGAAATAAGTACTGATACGACACCTGTCAATGTCTGCGGCTTGACAGCTTACCTGTTTCTTCGTTCTCTACACCCTATATAAAAAACACTGAAAATAACCACAGACTGAAAAGAAAGCAATTATTCATACAAAAAGAATACTATCAGGAACACAAACAAAAGATAGAGAGTCTATCTTTAGACAGACCATTATTTTTCAGTATTAATCATTCAGAAATGCTTTCAGCAAAAGAAGATTGACTGGTAAGACATTAGATATATTTCTTTCAAATGCTTTCTCTTGAAATATGTGTCCCCTAAAAAAGTCTTGCTCATTCTATGCTAGCTTGTTTATCTTTATTATTATTATTATTTAAAAATACTGCATAAGCCTATGAATGACTGTGTACAAACAAAAACCCTCTTTGGGAAAAAAAAAAAACAAAAACAAAAAACAGGAAAGTGGGCCAGTAGATGGCATTGTAGCACTTCAAAAGATATTCCAGAAAATCCCACTTAAAAAAATGCAAGCATAAGTACTGTGTTTAACCACTTACTGCTTAACGGATGTAATATTTTGCTCCTGCTCAATGCTACACATGCAAAACTGAATAAACAAAACCACACGATGTAGCTGTCCTATCATACTAGCCCTGAAACAAATCTCCTCTGCTCTGGTTCCCAAATCCAATTAGCTCCATATGCTAGAGTTACAATCCCAGATTTGAAAAGATGATCTTTATTTGATGACTAATGTCCCATGTGCCACAGCCATCAAGGGGATACCAGAAACCATCTGATTAGTTTAAAAGTATTTCCTAAAAAGTAATCATACAAAAAACCTTACACAGCAACGCAGATGGTAGGATTTTCTGCCATAGAAAAAACACTGCAGAATGGATATTATCCCTTAAAAACAAACATCTGGGGTACTTTATGAATACTCCAATTTTCTTTTGATTAGACTCGTGATATCAGCTCACAGCCACAGAAGAGAAGATTGCATGGCATTACGGACCTCAATTTCTGTGCAACACAACAATTTTCTGTATTGCTAAAATCACAACAAAATTGAAATCATCTGCAGCACTAGATGTGCAGGAAAACTCAGGAATTTACTTTAAGAATTATATTCCCCACACAAGAGAACTTTTTTAAAGCAAAGTTAGAGTTGCAGTTATCAGTAGTTCAGCTGCATACTACTATACAGATAAAAACACCAGAGTAAAAAGCAATTTTATAAGTGCTGCACATAAAGGAAATGCAGGTCAAGAGTCTCTTCCCTACAAAAAATACTAATTAACTCATATTAGTGATTTCAGTCTACTGCCTTCCTTGTATTTTGAACTAAAATTTTCCTTATTCCTGTAATAAAGGAGGGCTAACCACATGCCGGGCTGTGTTTGCAAGACATGAGCTTTGCGCGGGCAGTGGTTCTTCTCTCCCTGGCACCAGAGAGGTGCATCTGGAGTGCTGGGTCCAGCTCTCAGTAGAAGACAGGCGCTGATGTCCAGTGGTGGGCCGAGGATGATCAGAGGTTTGGAAAGCACGGTGTAGGAGAAAAGGTGTTAGGAGCACTGGGTTCTTCCCCTTTGAGAAGATTCAGGGGAGATTTTATTGCTTTCTGCAACTACGCTGCTGGGAGGGTGCAGAGAAGACGGGAGCCGCACTCGTCTTGGAGGCGCGCAGTGACGGGACAGCAGGCAACAGATACAAGCGGGAACATGGGGAGTTCGGATTAGATAACAGAAAAATGATTTTTTTACCATATGGTCAAACACCACTGAGGTTGCCCAGAAAGGCTATGGAGCCTGGTTTCCCTGTTATATTGCCTTGTCAAGAATTTCTAAAAATCCTTGTACCATAACAAAGAAGTTGCAGAATAGCTAAACTGAAGCTTCCTGGCTTAGAGACGCCAATTAAACTCATTAGTGCCCTATGAGTGACCAACTATACGTTCTTCCACGTCACTTCTACCGGGGAAAATTAAAGCAGTCAGTTTTTCTGAGGGAGAATTTCAACCTCAGCTCTGCATTTCCTGATTTGTTAACATTTGGGTTAAAAACAAACACTCACCAAAAACACACACACAAGCAATCAAAATCTAGTCCCTAAATCAAAACAGTCCTTCAAATATTCTTGCCAGTGTAATGTGTGAAAAGCACTAAGCTCATTTTCCCAAAGCAATTGTTTTTAGCAAAAATTTTATTTCACTTTAAAGGGCACAGAAGAATAAAAAGATATTGTCTCCTCTATCCATTTATAAAGCTGTGATCATTAACATGACAGCTTAAATACTAAATAGTATATTGTTAAATATAAAGAAACACCTTGTTTCTGGAGCAGAGGTGGCCAGGTTGGACTGGAGCACACAGGAGAAGAGGAGAAGCAATTCTTCCCTCTCATGGTCACAGCAAGAGACAAGTGCTGGTAGAGCTGAACACGCTACTAACCATAGAGCACAGAGGAAAAAAGAGCAGTGCAAGAGAGAAGAGAACAGAAGAACTCTTATGTTGCATCAGTTCAAAGATCCATCTTCTCAGGTGTCCCCACCACTGGCTATCACGAGATTCTTTGGGAAAGGGAGCATGAACACGGCATATGTACATTCATCTTCCTGTTGGAATGCCTCCTCTGATTCCAGCAGCCACAACTTTTTGTCAGCTTTGGGGCCATGTAGCTGCAAGCAGACCATCATTTTAACAGACTGGATGAATTTGTTTAATCCCTTCCTGACCTCACTTATGCTCTGGCCTCTCTCAAAATGTTGTGGAAATGAGTTTTTGATCTAATTACACACTTTTTCAAATTTGATGGCTGCTAATTTCACTTAGACCTTGCATTATGAAAAACAGTTCATCTCTTGTAATTTTCTTGTTTTCTTCATGCTGTTCAGAAAGTCTTACTTCTTGCATGTGTTCCTCATGGAAGGATTCCTTCTTCGTATACAGGTACTTTAGAATCAGAAAGGGGCACAAACTATACCAGGAGTATTCAACCAACCAATATTTATGCTGCCAGGAGCAGTGAAAGCAGCACTAATAGCTGACATCAGTTCTGAAGAGGTCAGAGAAGCACCTGGACATCTACAACTAAGACAGAACATTTGATACTAAATAAATAAAACCGTAGCAGGATCTTGCGTGGTGACCTCCAGAGACTGGTGGGTCAGAGGAGGCCATCCTTCACTGTCTTATTTATGATGTGGATTTGACCTTGCATCCTGTGAGGCTGAGTGCCAATGACGCCTCAGAACTAGCAGAAAAATGACACCAAGTCACCTGAAAGTTTCGAGTTCCAAGAAATTCATATGTAACTTGGCATTCTTGTGGGCCTCTAGGCTTGTATGTAAGTGTGACGTGTACGGGACACCACACGTGTCATTGAGAAAAGAATCAAATTTCTTTTCTCATGTCCATCTGTTCCCCTTTGCTATCATCACAGAATCCCAGAATGACTGAGGTTGGAAGGGACCTCTACAGATCATCTAGCCCAACTCCCCTGTTCCAGCAGGGACACCTAGAGCACGTGGCACAGTGTGGCACCCAGGCGGGTTTTGAAGATCTCCAGAGAAGGAGACTCCACAGCCTCTCTGGGCAGCCTGTTCCAGTGTTAACTCTCTCATGAGACACTTGGTAAGGCAGGTATCCTGATCCATGAGAGAGAGACACTTTCTGCCTGCAAAACTTGGCAGTTTTGTCCTTGCAGTTGAATCCAAGAAATCTGATTTCCTCCCAGAGACACTGAAGTGCTTGAACCTTTCATTCTTTGGCACACTCTATTTGTAAACAGCAATTCTTCTAGCACAGCCAATACATGTAGAGACCTGGAGCTGAAGCATACAGAAAAGTACTCGTACTCTGGGCATGCAAAGTGGTATTTTTCAATCCATTCGGTGCCTCACAGTGTAATGGCCAGTTTCTAATAAAAAAGAGGTCTATATAAATGGTTTTTGAAATATTTTAAATTGATTTGATGCTGATCCATCAAAGCTGAGGCCATTGTTTAATCCAGTACACAAAGCAAACCATATTTTCAGAGATATTAAAAAAAAAGATGATGAAGCTTATGCCACAGACTTCCATTGTTCTTCTGGGCCAAAATTATAGTCAGAAAAGAATCTCATATTTGCAGGGACATGAGAAGATTCATGGTAAAATTCAAACAATCTATGAAGTTTTCTCTTCTTGTTTCACAGCTTATAAAAATGGTAATTTTTTTTATGAAAAACAAATTCCTAAAGCTTACCCACCTATAACCATGAAACATCTGCACCAGAAAGGGAATTCATTATGGTTCTATAAAGTTTGAAGCTCCCCACTGACAACATCTGTCCATAAAGAAAAACAGACGGCCAAGTCTTCTACGCCTTTTCGTCCATGTGACCTAATGTTCTTTACACCAACCAGTCAGACTGATAAAATCTCTTGGGTAAATTAAATTTTTAATTATGTGCCAATACTTCTTGGATCTAAACATTGGGCTTAATCACTGAAGTTCTCTATATAGTTTCATTTAAAAAGCAGATCATCAGAAAATGCATTATCCTCAAGATACTACACTTGCTAATTTGCTGTATAATTCCAGAGCTAATTGACAACTTCTTGCCATTCTGAAAGCAGTTTGCTATATTTTTCCAGGCATTCTGATTCTGCCTACAGCAAGTCTATACCAGGTACAATATCTTCTGCCTACAAATAAAAAGAAAGTTTTTAACTCATCAGGAACTATGTTCCTTAAAAAGAAAAAGAAATAAGAAAAAAAAGAGAGAGATGGAAAGAAATTAGCACTGATATCTCCCACCTTGTTGCAAGCTCTCAGTCCAATCCACAGCTACATTAAAATGTATCAGCAAGGAAGACATACAAAGAATAACAAGAACTAGAGTTAGCTTAACCCTGGGGTGCCATCCAATTATAAAAACCTTTAAATAGCAAGCACGCAAGTCAAATTTAAGTGATCAGTTAAAATTTTCTAGCCTTGATTTTTAGAGCATTTAAATTCTCCTCTCCATAAAGTCCTCTTTTAACTACATTATTAGTTACAGACAAATTATATTAAGTGATATTTAATCCATATTCCTAAGCCTAGCTGGCTTTTACAGTTACACTGTATGCATTTCTGTTGGCAGCATCTTCTGAAGCTGCCATCTCGTTTCTACAGAGGAGTTATGATATTAGGTTCTCACAAGTTCCTAAGATAGCTAGCACCACCTCCAAGAGAGGCCTAAATAAATAACCTTTCTGAGGGAGAAGATGCAGTATACGAGAGAGTCTGTCTTGTTGGACACCAGAGAATCAGTTTGGCAGCGAGAAGTTATAAATATTTACACTATGAGGTAAGGTAACACAAGAACACCACAGAACAGCAGACTGCCAAAATTTGGATGTTCATAAACTGTTAAAAAAATGACAAGCAAGCTACCACAAAACAAGGCAAGATATATATAAATTCACCATAAATCCAGCACAATTTCACACATGTTCCTCTTGGAGGTAATAACAGCGTAGATTACCCCCCTTTCACTACAGACCTGCTCTCGCAGTAATAGCTCAGGCTATCTCCTCTTCAAAGCAAGGCAAGGACCAAGCGGTCCAAGTCTCAAACTCAGGTCAGCTCCTTCCTGCAAGGGATCCTGTTGCCTGCCCAGTGCTATCTTACTCACCTACCCATATCTATCTAGTTCAGACAATAATAATGGGCTCTTTTTTAGGGAGATTGTTTTTCTCAGGAAATATACATTTACCAATTTAGGTAGCTCAAATAATGTCCAAAATAACTTCTCCTCAAATCCTGCTGTTCTACCACGCAAATGAACTTCATGATACCAAGTTTCCTTTCATCACCAAGGGTGTGAAGAACTGCAGAACAGGTCTTAAGGTGGAGTTAAAACAGCATAGAGAGTCTAGCTAGATGCAATGTCTTACTTTGCTTAACTCAAGTTAGATTAATGGGTTTTCTACTCTCTGTTCTTATATCTGAAGAAAGAATTTATTTATCTTCAGTCTTTCCCCTATTTTACCATTCTTAAAGAAAATGCACAGCTTCTTTATGTGATACAGCTCTTACTTCGGGGCTTGTATTACCTCTAGGGAAGAAAGTACCTATCTTCCTCCTCTTGGGAGGATCACCATAGTGGTTGAGAGGGCCCTACATTTTTGAACAGGGGTTTGTAAGGCAACAATCCACCAAACGTGTAGGGCAGAATGATTGTGTTTAATAGCGTCCAATCTTGCACCTACAGTCATTCGTTTCATGGTAAGGGAGATAGGGGGAGAGAAGAGATTTCCTTAGGTTATCACTTAAGAGGCTTCTTCAGATCACTTAAGGTGATCACTTAAAGTGATCACTTAAGAGGCTTCTTCTGAAGAGGCCAGAAGCAAATACTAGTTTGCCATAACTAATGTAAACAAATCAAAAGAAACAAAACTTTATCTAGTGTCAGATCAGAGGCAATTAACTTTTCTTTGGCGGGGAGGGGCAGGCCACAAATTTTCAATAAATAAGAAGTATTCCACTATTTTAATAAGAGGTAGGAACTTTCTACCTATTTCAAAACAGAACAAGACCCTTCAAGGTCAGGCACCATTTGTTGCAAAGTGAAATGCTGGGAAAGAAAATACCACTTTTGAGTGCTCAGCATACTAACACCCTGCATTTCCTTTTATATCCATAAAAGACCATCTTTCTAGCATTAAATGCTGAGAACATCATTTTTTTGTGAACATGTTACACTCCTGCTATAAAAATGAGGAAAAACAATCTCTAGCACAGAGATTTGAAATCTTTGTGTCAATAATGCTAGTCAATATAAGCATGTAAGTTTTTAATGAAGTCACTATACTGCTTGATTACCCACTCCCCCAAAACACCTTAATTAGCAGAAATATTGATTCTATGCTATTCAATCTTACAGGCTTAGGAAATATGGGCCAATAAACCTACTGCTAAATAGTAATAATAAAAAAGCAAACAGATATAGTAATAAAATTCCAACAAAGGAAAAATGTCCTCCTGCCTCTAAATTTGTTTGCAGGAGATAACATTTTAAGTAATTTTAGCTCAAATCCTGCTGAGCCAGTCATACACAGAGAGCTCTCTTGCTAAGCGAGTCACCAAGTGCTCCCTGAGACCATGCGGTTGTTGTCCTGTTGTCACGATGTACTGTCTGGTTCAAAACATTCTCCCAGAAGTAAAATAAAGAAGTCACAGCACAAAGCAAACGGTGCCAAAGGTCTAGCCGACAATCTTTTCATATCAAGGAGAGAAGCAAACTGGTCCAACTCCAGCTTTTAGAAAGAATGACAGAAAGTTAGTGCTTATTCATTCAGCATAGAACCGTCTACATATTTTCCACATTTTTATGAGATAAAATATCTCTTTTATATCCCGGAAATTCTAAGCATCTGAAAGCCTCAGAAACCGCATCACTTTACAGTAAGTGGATATATGTTTAAAATAGCAAAAACAACTCCAATCTTCATAACTAACTCAAACTGACATATCTTAAAGTCTGAAAGAACAACTGTAATAAATCAATCTTATCCGCTGGTTAAAAGGTCAGTAATGCCAGTGCTTCCTGAGATGAGCCTGTAGCTATTTAGGCTATTGCATCTTTAGTTTTTAAACTTCTGTACTTGCAGAAGTGTATATAAAATAAATTATCAGCCTTCTTCCACAATAATAAAAAAAGATTCTTACTGAGCGTCTAGAAGACTACTGCCATTTCATATGCTTTAGCAAAAATTTTCTATCTATCTAAATATATCTTTTCCTACACATATATTCCTTTTATTTCTATAAGGGACATCATGGGGGACACTATTCATAAAAAGAGGGGGTAAACAGTTTTTAAATCAAAGGAGCAGACTTTATTCTTCCTTGAGACAAAACGTATCCTTCCAGAAAGATAAAAAGCATGTCTTAAGATTTAAATAAGTTCTTATGTAAAGAACTAAGGTAAATATCTAAATCCTGGCTAATATTTGACGGTTGCTGCCTTATGGAAACAGAGAGCTCTGCGAGGAGAATGTCAGGATGATTAAACTGTAGAACAGCCTGTCAGCTAGTAGAGACCAAAAACCAACAGCCTGAATAACAGCAACAACAAAAAGGAACAACAGGACAACAGCATGTGGTGGTGGTGGGGAAATACCTCAGCATTTCCAGAAATGGGAGCTTAACATGGAATTTAGTTCTTATTTCAGCATTTAAGTAATTTATTTACTTAGTTTAATTCTCAAGCGTGCAAAGCAGTGAGCCACAATGAGGTTCAGCACACTCAAAAATTTATGTCTGTCTAAACACGAACGTGGGATCAGAGCTTTTAGGAGGCTTCTGGAGGTACTGGCATTAGCACCAGGTCAAGGTGCCAGGTCCCCACCAGGCCCCACCACCTGCCTCCTCCTCATGGTGCCTGGGTGGTTTGGGGCTGCGCTCCTTGCGTGCGTGGCTGTGGCGCAGCCGGTACCGGTGCTCTGACGTGTACGTACGAGACAACACTCCGCAGAAGGGCTGCGGGGCACTGCGCACAGTAGCATTATCTCCTTCCCAACCTGCGAGAACCACGATGCTGTTCTTGCCAAGATACGGCTTTGTGATGCCTTGGCTTCTCCAGCAAAATGTTTCACAAACACAGTCATACAACTACTGGAGCAGACTAACAGGCATCAAAGCCTCCCTACAACTGTGCAAGTACAACAGACAGTCTAATTAATTTTTTTATTGCTGCCAATTCCATCCAGATCCACCTGTGTTAGAAAAGTTGGTCCAAATCCTAACGCAGAAGGTACCTGTGAGAGCACCACTGGTATCAACACTACACTGAGTTGACCTGCTCTGAAAGACACCCCATGAAGAACTGTAAAGGGTGTCAGTATCCCTCAAGAGCCAAAACACCTTTGGTGTCTCCAAGTGGTCAGCAATAGGGAGCTGGGTGAATAGCAGCTGGGCAGCAGTTTTATTTTGGGAGCTTTTGTGTGGTTGTGTCTGGCTACAGCTACCGCCACTCCATGGGCTTCCTGGGAATGGCAGCTAGCCCACACACCGTTGACGAGCTGCTTCAAAGTCCTTCTCCTCTTCATATTAGGTATCCTTTTGTTTTCATTGACCTGCTGAGAAAGTTCACAGTGAAAAGCAGATCTATCAGAACTTGCTTCTGCGTGTGAATTGTACCTTCAAAGGTCATCTAGGGCCTCAGTCCCACATGGACTTAGGCAATGAAGTCCTCACAGCCTCCTTAATGATAACTCTCAATAGGTTCATATCTGAATGAATACAACACACTGCTTGCACTGTTTTTGAGCTATTTACCAGTGAAACTTTAACCTATGTTTCTTAATTAGTAGAATTTACCATGAAATTAATATGCACAGCAGACAGATGCATGGACTTGATTAAACTTTGTTGCAGAAATCTTGAATATTTGCTTTTAAGCAAAAAAGTATTCAGGTATGCCTGACATTGAGAAGAAGGTTGTCAGCACTCATAAGTTACTTTTAGTTCCCGCTGAGCAAATCCACATTGCAGGCTGTGAGTCAGGATGCACAGGGCAAACTGATAAATTTGTGGAAAGTGAATCAAAGGACCCCAGCAGCACAAAAATGAAGGTGAAATATTATTAGTTTGTCTCAAATATTCATTACCAGCTACAACTTCTGTCCCTACTATCTTTCTGCTGACATCAGTCCATGATCGTAAGGGAGCAAGAGGACAAGACAGAGGTCAGTAATTGCTAATATATGTGATAATGTACAACTAAACAAAGATGGTGATCTGGACAGGTGACTATTCAGTTATCATTATCCTCTTATTGAAGGTTTTAAGATGATGGTTGTATTTAGGAAACCTTTTAAGAATGCAAACAAGAAGTCTCCTAAATAGTATTTGCTTGCAGCCACAGAGCACGTGAACTAAGATGCAAATTAAATTGCCAATATATTTTTATATATGCTATTTAATTTGAATAACTAAAATCAGATTATATTTAATAGGTGATTTTTAACTCAAAAATGGAATTCTCTAAGTTATTTTTCAAGTATATTTTGTGAGTAAGCATAAAATGGCCTTGAAATCACAATAAAATAGAGCAATAAAATGTGGAACTATTGCAGAACTATTGAAAGTGCAGAACTAAAATGCAGCATAACTAATCAAGTAATTCTGATTCAGCATGGAAGGAGAATTCAGGAACAAGCAAAAATCTTTTCCCTAGAAAATAAAATTTACAAGTTAGAACTGAACTTAGGCAAGTCTAAATTGACATTTTCTGCAGAAGAAATATTGCCAAGGCTCTTTTAGAAGTTGCTTTCATGCCAGAGCAAATATTTTCATTCCATTGAACTTGCCAGACAACTCACCAACATAAAGTACAGGGTAAATAAATGCACTTTCCAGTAACATCAAGTCTGGAATATTTATTAAAAACATTTGTGATCAATGAAAACACACTCTCATTCGGCACATTTTCAAACTTTGAACTCTACTTTGTATATTCAGCAGCACAGAACAGAACGTCATTTAAAATAGATTTTCATACTGGAGAAGAAGAAGTGGTAGTGAGTGGGTGCTCTTCTACACATTATTACTAAGATTTGACCTTTTGTGCCTTTTTTCACTGACTAAAATTAGTGTGCTTCATTTTGTGCTTGCTTGGATGCACACTCTGCTGTGTTCCACTGCTCACAAGTGGAAGTAGCAGTATGATTTAGAAGCATTCAAAGATTTTTCTTATGGGAACGCACAGGACCTATTAAGACCTAAGCTGTCGTACTTGATATAGTTTTCTCTCTGGTATACTTAATATTGTGTGGACCAAAATTACCACACCTTTCATATGTCCTACCAACACTTGGGATACATATTTTCCTACTGCTGTAGACTCTTAAGTAATAGATTTATTTGTAAGAAACAAAGGGAAACAAACACCCCCCAACTTTTTGTATATAGCTTTTTTAAGAACCCCCAGGATCACATTTTGTTATCCTTTGACTCTACGGTTGACCCTAATTTGTTACGTAAATGAAATGGGGAGTTGATTTTTTTAACGCTCAAAGAATTGTTACCGCTCAGTTTTACAACATGATTGAAGATAATGTTTAATTATATATATTTAAGCAAGAGAAGAATTTGTCCATACCTCATGCTTTAATCTTTAAAAATATTGACATTAATATCCATTAATCTGGATGCTACTGTCCCAGAAAGTACAGAAACATTCAACAATTTTATAAAGTAAAAATATTGCATCTTCCCCCTCATCTAAGGAATATTTAAAACATTTTTCTTTCATGATTTTTCTATCGAAGTGCTTCCTATTTTTTACCTGCCCTGTTATTACATAAGCATTATGGCCAGGAATTTCCAAAAGCTTTCTAAGAAACAAATGAAAGTTGCTCTTACTTAAGGCACAAATGGACAGAAACAGAACGCTGCTTAAAATGCCTTGCTCAGATGAACTGAATCCACACAGCTGCTGCTGCTGCTGCTTTTGTTGGCTGGCAATTTCTCCCAACACTGAATATTAGGGAAAAACATACCTGCCCTTTGGAGGCTGGTTTCAGAGATTTTTGGCACTGTGTCTTTACACGAGGTTGACAGCAAAATGGCTGTTACCGTCTTCACAGTTAAAGCAGCTGTTTATGGGGACCGTTATTTGCTGGGCTCTGATCCACGCTTTTTGAGAAAATCCATCTCTGCAGAAGTGCTGTGAATGCTATTCCTGTCTTTGAAAGGCTCCCACAGGTAATGTACACACACAAACTCTCCTTCTTGAACACTTGACACTGCTGACCAAGAATTACAGCAAGCAGAAAAGTAAGAAAGGACAAGACCAGAGTCACTGTCTTCTTAACACGTCAAAAGCAGTTAAATATGGAAAAATCAAGTACCTTCCAGTCTAAATCTTTGAATATGAGCTCTTGAAGTTGCTGGTTATTTTACAGTTTGATAAGGTTTCCAAGAAATGCTAGCCAATGGGACCTGCTCCTTGTTACTGCTTTCTATTGCCTTTCGCAAACTACCATGGACAAAAAAAAAAAAAAAAAAAGAGAATTTCAAATTGTACCTCTATTGGATAAAGATGTTAATTTCTGGAGAAAAAACAAGACAAAGAAATAGGAGTTTAGGAGTTCCACAACAGAAAGTAGAAACTGAGTAACAACTAGGAATTTATCAGATGAATATCAGAAAATGAGGCCTAGGCTTTACAGGTGGGATAAGAAGTAGAACAGGCAGGACAGACTCTCACAGAAGACTATTTCACTATTTTCACTGTCAGAAACTTACAGAAGATATTTTGGAAAAAAAATGGAAAAAAGGGAGTAAGAAGTGGTATTTACATGATACACGCACTTTAGAAAAGCTTTGGCAGACAGTGAAGGATTAGTGGCAGGCCAAAGGACACAGATATAAGGAAGAAGAAAATGTGGTAACTGCGATATTGTCTCTGGCCGATTTGACAGTACTAATTTGTTCATCTTCAAGAAGTGGTATTCTGGGGCGAAGGAGGAAAGGAAGAGGCTGGTAGCTTTTTAGTTACCATTTCTATGACACTTGAAATATTTCTATGAATATCTATTGGACATTTTTCTCCCTAATTATGCAAATGTCAACTTGTGAACTGGGAAAAGCTAAAGAGTACATGGAGAATAAAGTCCCAAGAAAGAATGAAAACCATGATTATTGGAAAAAGTACGAAGTATCACAGATGATCTGGAAGTGGGCTGTTACCTGTCATTACTAACTGCTCATATGTTGTTTACACATCTCTCTACAGCAATTACAAAGACACTTAATTTGCCAGAATCCAAAAACCTTCTGAAAGCTGAGCGTTTGGTACAGGTGTGGAGGACAAGGTTCTCGGTCCCACCAAGCTCCATCAAGCGGAGCTGCTAGACACCGGTGCTGAGTACCAGACTGAACACAGGAGGCACCAGGCCCTCCAGGAGCAACTCAGGGCAGGAGAAGACAATTGCTCTGCAAAGGTCCTGCTGCTTTCCTGAGAGATGGAGACAGAGCTGGGGCTCAGCTGCATCCCCACACAGAATCCCCGAATCCCTGGCATCTCACTAGCCTACGCAGCATCCCTGCATTTGACACAGTCTAGTAGCTGGTTGCCTAACACAAGTCCTCAAGTGCTTGCCAGCCCCACTGAGTTCAAAAACCACAGACTCTACAGCCCCTATAGAGTTTGAAAACCACAGGCTCTATGTCCCTGCTCCTCAGAAAGTTCCATGCTTAATCTAGAATGGGAATTGTTTTCCAAGTGTGTTTTTGCCTCTTTTTTTTCTTTTGATCAACCAAATACCTGGGTGTTGCTCATGAAATGAGATGAAATGATAAAGCTACTTATTTATTTTTAGGTGGACCACTGCATAAAACTTTCATTTGTTTTAATTTCTCCTAGTATATATTTATCCATTGTACTTAGTGCATTGTACTATACCAAAGCCTCATCCCTTAGCTACTAGTTCTGAAGCTGGCCAGATATTTACTTTAAATGGAGCTTTGTGCAGTGCTGCTAAAATTCTGAAGCGCTGATTATGGACAAAAATAACAGCAGTATAGCACTGCAGCTTAACGGGAGAGCACGCGGGGAAATAAGATTTTATAGGACAAATCAGAACAGTTAACAGTGTTGTTATAGCTCTATTAAACCTTTAATTCATGGTTCTGCATGTTTGTTATTAAAAAGGAATACAGTTTCCAGGAAATACACTGTTCTAAAAATATAGTGGGGGTAGAGTTAGAAGTTAAATCCTGTTTCCACTGAAACCACTAGCATAATTCCCTTTTGCTTCAAATGGGACCAAACTTTGTTTATGGTTTAATATTATTTTTGTTTGGTTTTTAATTTTTGGATTCTGGAGATATAAAAGAATAAGCAAATCTAGAAAAACGCAAAGTGTTCTAGTAGTCTCAGACTTTTAGAAACAGAGCGGCTGCTTCAGGTCATGGTGGGCTTCTGCTTCAGGAAGCTCAAGAGTGTCTAAGTATCCAGAAAATGAATTTAATTGGAGAGATTGAATTCACATACAAATTTTTAGACTTATGAACTCAACTAGTGACACATGTTTGCCTCCCTGCCATGGAAGAATGAGGAGATAAACCTATAAAACAAAGAGAAACTACCAAACTGTACTAATAAAAAGGGTTTTAAGAGCAAGACAGAGGTTTGTAAGTGGTGGGTGAATCAATAAGACTGCGGTTCTTCACAGAGGCTGAAAATCAATAAATGACCCTGTATTACGCCAGTGATACTTGTAAAGGATTTTGTTAGCATGGCAAAGAAGCAATGTGATTACAGTGCTGATAACTGCTGTGCAACTTCATCACGCAAAGCAATAAAACCACGTTTTTAAACTCTGTAGCCAAAAAGCTACAGAGGTTTTGCCTTGTCTTTTACAGTAAGAGGCACTCAGAAAGGCATCTCTGATTAAGCAGTGGCTAATCATACGTAATATACTGTTAAAAACGGTATCCTTTATCAGTGTCATACAAATGCTGCATTTAGCTGGCCGTTTGTTACCATGTGTGGTAAGTAGGGCAAATTTTGATGCTCTAATTTGCCTTATAAAAGTTCTCATCCTGGTTTACTGTCAGGATCAAATCAACATGTTACTTTTGTGCAAACTCCATAAAACTGATAAGATTAAGTTTTGGCAACAGTGGACAGCAAACAGCAGCCATGTCGCTACTTGCTGACTATATTGATCTGGGAAAGGAAAAATATAAGCCCCTGAGAAAAGCTGCATGTCTTTTACTGCTGATAAACCCATTTCATGACTGCAGAGGACATGTCTACATTTGGCAATGGTTCCTCTTAAAAACAAAAACAGAAGTATCATTGTTTTAGTGCACATTACGGAAACATAACTCCCAAAGTGAATCTTATGCATTAATAACATCTCTTTAACCACTGTGTAATGATTTCTGCAGACATGAAATGGAACATTTTACTACTGATTTCAGCCATCTGTGCTGCTTTCTCTTTCAGTTCGGGTTTGCCAAAACTGTAATGAAATTCTCCATGCTTTATGCCATTACACGTTTGTTAGTACCAACACAGCAATTAAAACTATCAGTGGTGTCACAAATGCTAACTGCTGAGCTCCCACTTTGGCAGAAGCACAGTTCTGTTGTATATGGTTGGAACCTTCTAATTATTAAGCCATCCTCCTATTCTACTTTAAAGGTTATATATATATTCCTCTCAATAAGAGTGCATTTAGGATGAAACTTGCCTAGAAGTTGTAGCACTTCTGTGCTACAGAAGTAGCACAGAATTCACTGTAGGATTCAGAAGGTTATGACTTAATTCCTTATTCTATTACAGACTTTTTTTTCGAGTGAGAATAAGTTATTTTGTGTACCTCTATTTTAACATTTTAGTTTGCAGCAGGAGTATCACTTCAGTCATGGAGTTTGTTCGTCATCCACATTTTGTTTCACATTATCAGCCAGTGTCACCAACTGTACAGACTTGATGCCGTTCAGATTAAACCTAGTCAGAGAGATGTGCTTCAGCAGCACACCTGAAGTGCTCCAGCAGTAAACAAGCATTACATCATTGGGAATAGATAAGAAACTTGTCCAAAGTAAAAACAAATTTTAAAAAATGCAAGCAACCAACTAAACAAACAAACAAAACCCAAAACAAAGCACGTATACTGCAGTTCTCAACACAAGGTATTTTGCCTTACTGATTTGCTTCTGTGTATCGGTGAGGATACAGTACTGTTGTCTCTGTTTTCTCAGCTCCCCAGATAGACTGTATCTTTTGGGTACGACCCATTCAGAATTGAATCTGGCAAGGGATGTCAAGGACAGCAAGAAGGGCTTCTTTAAATGCATCTGTAACAAAAAGACGACTAGGGAGAATGTTGGCTTGCTGCCGAATGTGGCAGGGACCCTGGTGCTAAATGATAGAGAGAAAGCAGATACTGAATGTCTGCTTTGCTTCAGTCTTTACTGGTAAGAACAGCCCTCAGGAATCTCAAGTCCTAGGAACTGGGCAGAAAGCATGGAGAAAGGAAGACTTTTCCTTTGTGGAAGAGGATGGGGTTCGAGATCATTTAGGCAAATGACCCACAGGTCCATTGGCCTTGATGGGATGCCCCAGAAGTGCTGAGGGAACTGTCATTGCTAGGCCACTCTCAATTGCATTTGAATTACATCCTACAGAACAGAAGTGTTGAATACTGCGAGAAAGCACCTATTAATTCAGCCTTCGAAAAGGGCAAGGAGGAGGACCCAAGAAACAACAGGCCGATCAACCTCACAGCCTCACTTCCATCTCTTGGAAAGTGATGGAAAAGCTCATCCTGGAGTGTCAGCTCTGGGAAAAGCTCATCCTAAATGTCATCTACAAGCATGCGGAGGAAAAGAAGATGATCAACTGTAGTCAGCATGGATTCACCAATGCTTTCCATGGGAATCATGCTTAAGCAATCTGATAGCCTTCAACGACGGAATGACTGGCTGGGTAGAGGAGGAGACGGCAGTAGATGCTGTCTATCTTCAGCAAGGCTTTTGACACTGTTTCCCATAACAGCCTCATAGGCAAGCTCAGGAACTGTGGGTTAGATGTGCAGATAGTGACGTGGACTCTGAATGGCAGAGCTCTGTCTGAATGGCAGAGCTCAGAGGGTTGTGATCAGCAGAGCCGAGTCTAGCTGGAGGCCTGTAGCTAGCGTTATACTACTGGGTCCAGTACTGGGTCCAGCTGTCCTCAACTTAATCATCAATGACCTGGATGAAGGGCCAGAGAGCACCCTTAGCAAGTTCACTGTGATACAAAACCGGGAAAAGTGGCTGATACCCCAGAGGCCTGTGCTGCCGTTCAGAGGGACCTGGACAGGTTGCAGAGCTGGGAGGTGAAGAAGCTCATAAAGTTCAACAAAGGCAAGAGCAGGGTCCTGCACTAGGAAGGAATAACCCCAGGCACCAGGGTAGACTGGGGATTGAAATTCTGGAGAGCAGAGAGGTTATGTGGAAGTCCTGGTGGACAACAAGTTGAATGTGAGCCAGCAATGTGTCCCTGTGGCCAAGAAGGCCGATGGGATCCTGGTCTCCATTAGGAAAAGTGTTGCTAGAAGGTCGAGAGAGGTGATTTTCCCCATCTACTCAGCCCTGGCGGGACCAGACCCGAAGTGCTCTGCCCAGGTCTGGGCTCCTGAGTACAAGAGAGACACGGAAATACTGGAGAGAGTCCAGTGTAGAGCTACTAAGATTAGGAGACTGCAGCATCTCTCCTGTGAGGAAAGGCTGAAAGAGCTGGGCCTGTTTAGCCTGGAGAAGACTGAGAAGGGATCTTATCAATGCATACAAGTATCTGAAGGGAAGGTGCCAAAAGCATGGGGCCAGACTCTTCTCAGTGGTGCTCTGGCAACAGGCAGAGGAAGTTCTCTAAGAGGAATATGAGAAAAAACTCCTTCCTTGGAGACTCCCTGGGGATATTCAAAAGCTGTCTGGATAAAATCCTGTGGAACGTGCTATACGTGAGCCTGCTCAAGCCAGGGGTTTGGACAAGATGATCCCTTCCAACCTCAACGATTCTGTGATTTAAAATATGCTGATTAGAAAATATTCTAATTAGTAGCAGAAAGAAAAGAGACATAACATACAACCCACAAAGTTTAAGTTAAAAGTTACACTTCATCCAGGAGTGACTTCAGAAACATTCATAAAACCTTGTAGTGGTTTTCCTTAGGAACAGGTCCTTGTGACTGAAAGGTTTTTTTTTTTATCCATTTTTTGATCTTCTGTCAACTTTTACTTAGTGATATACTACTATTCTCCCTCCACCATGCGTTTTTCAGCAGATGATGAAGATGAATAGCATGTAAACCAAACAATGGAACAATTAGAAGGCAAATGTCTTTATCCAGATCTGTAATATTCTCTGAGGCAGTGCACCCAAACTTGCTTGCAATTATAAGAAAAAGGGTGCTATGAATTAACAAGTTAAAAGAACCTCAGCTCACAGGTAGTATCAATGGGATGGTATTTACCATTGACAAATTCTTCATTGCAGTAAAAAAAGGTATTTAAGGAAAATACTAAAGGTATTTAAGGAAAATAACTAATTAGTTCTTCCTTTTCATTCTGCTCCAAAAAGAAATGCCATTAAGAACAGAGCCAATACATGGAATTTAAGGGCAATTCCATACCACAAAGTGATCACATATGTATGGTACCATTCCCAAGGAGTATCCCTATTACAACACATAGCCTAGCAACCGTTCAGTAAATATCAAAGTGGCTTAAGAAGTTCTAACCTTTCGTCTGAGGTACAGCAACTGACTGCATGTGCACTCCTAGTCCACAGTGATGCAAAATAAAATGGGTTTATCTACTTACCAGCTACTTTTACTTGCATTGCAACAGGCAAGGAATGTACCTGCAGCTGATTTACAGTAAGTGAATGAGGATGCTGGGGAAGGAAGGTGACTGAAAAGAAGGCAAATGTAAAAAAAAAAAAAAAAAAAGGAGGAAAAGCAGATTCAGAGAAATTTCTGTTATGGATGGAAAATTTACATCTTTATTAAGTAGCACAGTTATCTAAAATAACTCAAGCTGAGGTAAAGATCTATTTCTTCTAAAAATTTTTATTCAATGCAGAGAAGTGAGAAAAAAAGAAAATATTTAGGTTTGGTAGACTGTGATCTACAATAATATTCAGATATGCTTGTTGGGGCAGATTAAAAAAAAAAAAATCACACAATATTCCAATACCTACACTAATACTATTGATAGACATGACACCTTGGCAGCATCAGGCACTAAATAAATCAAAGTTGCTGATACATATTTAATACACAATGTTATCTTCTCTCAAACCAATTAGAATAGTCAGCATTAGAGGAAGCACTTGAGTGCTTCAAGAAGGGGCTCTAGTGATTTAGTACGTGCCATGATTTATTTCAAGTGAATCCCAACAGGTTTTTCTCTCAGGACTGGGGACCACCTTCTTGGTATTTTTGAACCATCAGAAGTAAAAAAAAGTTGTTGTCCCAGTTGTCCCAGGAGTTGTCCCTACTAATGTAGTTGAGGTACTGTTTCTCTCCGTAGCAGTGCAGTCCCAACAAGTCCTCCCATTGTTGCTTCCCTCCCCAGCGTGACCCTCTCATGTGCTTGATCCACTGGTCCGGGGGCTGCCTAGAGACCAATTGCTTTCTGATCCTAATGCAGAACTGCTTATGTCAGCACTACTGCNTCCCTACTAGTGTAGTTGAGGTACTGTTTCTCTCCGTGGCAGTGCAGTCCCAACAAGCCCTCCCATTGTTGCTTCCCTCCCCAGCATGACCCTCTCATGTCCACCGGTCTGGGGGCTGCCTAGATCCACCGGTCTGGGGGCTGCCTAGAGACCAATTGCTTTCTGATCCTAATGCAGAACTGCTTATGTCAGCACTACTGCTGAAAGATGCTCTTTTTGCAGCTCTGATTAAGCTCAAGTTACATTTTGCAGAAGCTAAGGGATGTTATTCCAAACCTGTTAAAAATCAACGGCTGTTTTTTGAAGACCAAATGTTCTGCTACAAAATATCACTGTTGCTCCAAGGAAGCAATTGTGCCCCTTCCTACACCTTCAGGTCTCCACTCTGCTGCCTCTGCTGACACCAGCATTTGGTGACCTGGACAGGGCCTCTGGAGCCAAGGTGACCGCCAGCCCGCTGCTGTCCCCATCTCAGAACTCTGTTGCTTTCGGAACCAGACAGTCACTGTCCCTGATGCTGCTTCCAATGCACCACGCCACCTGCTGATACCCGCACAAGGGACGAGGCAAGGCTACCGCTTTCAGGGGCAGAGCTGGCCTTAAGCTTTTGTTGAGCCGCAGCCTGGCAGCTGTAGCCTTACCTCCCTGAAATTCTTCTTTGGTTTAAAATACCTACCTTGCATTTTCTTCCCTGAGCTGTTGAACAACTGGGCGCCATCCTGCATCACAGGTGCATCTCAGTGAGGCGTCTAATTGATCTCTAGGAAGGGCGCACGTTCTGCTTGAGAGCCAGCAAAATTCTTTGGAATACTTTGATATCAAAAGTACTGTGCATGACCTCATTTTTAATTGTGTTCAAACTGCAAGAAGAAAACATGCTCAAAAAGTAACAGTTTTGAGCTATCAAAAGCAATTAAAGGAAGAGCTACACTGAAAAAATGGGTCATTTCTAATACAAGAAAGCTGTTTTTAAGGAAAAATAATAAAGCAGTTCTATATAATCTACAGCAACATGTTTTGCAATTATTGATAAAGAAAGCAAAATTTGTGCCTCATGTCACAGCTGTTCATGTGGCTTGAACAGAAGTCTCTCCATTTTCCATTACACCTGATACTAGCTTATATCATATGTATTTACTAGAGCAGCAGAAATCACAGTCTATGTCTTTCTTTCTTGAGGAAGAGTATGTGGAGAGGACTATTGAGTAACACCATTAGGTCCTTGCTGTGCATTTTTGTAGGGGTTTCTTCCTATCGCTACAGGCCATTAACCTTTCACTTCAGGTGAGTAATGAACAATGACTTTTCCAACAAAGGGAGCAGCTGTGTTACCAATAGCAACTCCACTTTTAAATACGTGCACCAACCCCCTGTGCATGCACTCATTACTATTATTTTTTTTTAATCAATTCTGATATGAACTAAGAAAGGTTCCGTTCGGCTTCACCTCGAGCTGATAATGAACAAACCCTCAGTGAAGGCCGGTCGCAATGAAGTCTTCCTTAAGAGCAGTGATTAAAAATTAAATTGAAGTTTCTGCTTAGGATGCAAGATGTATTGCTTCCTGCTTTCATTCACTGAGACATCTTGTAATTGGGCCAGCGCTAATTGGACACTTCAGCCAAACAATTTAATTTTAAAAAGAAGAAAAAAACGTGACTCCAATTTCCCAGAGTTAGTGTCATGGACCAACACCAATATGCTGAACTGTGAAATCAACACAAGACCTTAATCACACCAGGGGGAAAATGCAGGAAAACCCAGAGAGTGTCTTTGTCCTTCATCTCACTTATCTAGCAAAAATTAACATACATGTTCAAGTAGCAACACTGAAATATTTCTTAGGGTAGCTTCTCTCATTTAACAAGTCTTACATGGTAAAAATAGGTGCCTTTCTGAATACTATTGGTTGGATAACGTACACCGGAGCAATACAACACCTGTATCAAATCACTAACTATAAAACACGGTCAGTTGTTGCCTGATATCAGGACATATTGCTTATAAAAGGGATAGTAAAAGCTGATGGCTTTAGGATAGCAAGCTAGTAGAAATACAGGCGCAAGTAAAAAGCAGGTTATTTTTTAAGAAGACACTAACTAGCAAAGACTTTTATCTCTCTGCTCTTTGCATATATGTAACAAGTGATCTAAAACACACAAATATTAGGGAACTGAAAATCTTAGGGGAATGCATTAATAACTAAAAGGTAACACTGTTTTTTTTTTCCTTTCTCCCCTTTTTGATTTTATATCACTCCCCTGCTTCCTTCTATCTACTTCATTCTTAACCCCTGTGCCCCTGGTCTTCTCTTTCTTTCGTCATTTCTCCTATTAACTTGGCTTCCTCCTCTCCAAGAGCAGCCGATGTGAATTACTCCCTTCTAAAGCCTCTTCCAAAGCGAACCTTCCCCGTGAAGCTGGCACACACAAGCTCACTTCAGCCTCTGAGAGGTGCTGAGGAATAAAGGAGAGCCCAGGAAATCTCTACTATGCATCTTCTAATGCTTTCCTTTCTCTCTTTGTATTTTTGGGGTCGCAGAACCACTAAAAAGCATGCACTTAAAAAATATAGCCTACTACTGCTTTCCTCTAATTCAACATATCGTAATTAAAAGCTAGCATTTTGCTTATAAATTTCAGGGCAGACTTTATTCACATTCGTTAAAGTACTTGCAATATTTTTGAGGCAGCAATACATAATTGCATAAAGCCTCATTGTATTTTATTAAAATTCATTCATACTTCCTTAATATTCTGCTTGCAGAAACTACAATCTAGCAAACTGCTGATGGACAGAATTTTAAAATTGTGTACTACTACAAACACAAGCTCAGGAAAGACTTTAAAAATCATAACTAAAAGCCTTAAGAGATTAGACAGATTGCTATTCTAATCTGTTATAGAAAGACATATTCAAGAGAGATTTATGCTTCCAGCAGTATGAAATCCACAAGTCCAGAAAGATCTTTATTTCTTTTCACTGAATAAGATACATAATGCCAGCATGTAAAAGAAGTGTGTTAAAATGTATAACTAAAAGCACACAAGGTGACTTGAGGTAACCGCTGTATTAAACTGGGCTTAGAGAGCATTTCGCATTTTAAGCCTTCCATGATGTCAATATAATGAATTTAGTTCTAATCTGTATAAACATAAAAGGAACATTTCCACAGTGTTCTTCTGGATTCTCATTAATAGTTGCTCTAAAAGATCATTTAATTACAGCAAGAATTAAATATATCAGAATATTTTCCTCAAATTGTTTTGCATTCTCCCCAGAATTTTGTACTATATTCTATCTTTGTATAAAATCCCTGGCTCCCTAATGGAAGATCGCCAAATTAGGTATGAATACAGAGTTAATTTTGCTATTTAGAGCGCTTGATACCTATCCCCTCTAGCCACTTCTCTCCACCATCTCAAGAGTGGTCTGCAGGAGGCAATGATGGAAACATAAGAATGTCCTTCCTTATGCAAAGGAGTATGTGAACATTGCTCATGTTCCCTTCTTTTACATGTTCAGCTCATGCTCTTACAACTCAGCATGAAGATGCTAACTGGGCTGCCCTCAACAGTAACACCAGGTGGCAAACATAACTTCTCCCTGAAGTGACTGTGATCCCACAGACCCAAGAGCAGGACAACGTAAACAACCTATTTCAACCACAAATCATCAAAACATCTCATCACAAACGACAGGTTTTGGCAAAAAACTTTTAAAGGATTATCCATTGCAACATTTACACTATTTATTCCCACTGTTCACCTATGTGCTTGGGTGAGACAGCATCCTGCCCTGTCTTTCCTGTTGCTTAACCAAAAAAAGACAGAAACCATTTGCAAAAATGTAAAAAGTAAAAATGAATCAGAAATGCAATTATAAACTCACACTTTAATAGTCATTTTGCAGTAACTAAATTATTTTCTTATCATGAGCTAAATTTTGCACTAAACTTCCCCTTTTTTATTTTAATTTTCAGTCTAATATTTCTGCTAGTGTCATGATGGTATCAACTGATATAATCAATCTCACACTAAGATAATGAAGTGCTATTCAAGTTCTTATAAAGTCATCCTTTCTTTGCACTAATGTTTTTTAGCAGTAAATTCACAACCTCAAAAATAAGACAAAACACTCTATACATCGGCACATCTTTAACAAAAGGGATAGCTCTGGTGTCAAAAAAAAAATGAGAGATGATAATTGGATACTTTCTTTATTAAAGGATGTACAACCCCAGGAAATTAACATCTATTGGTCTTCACATAACAAACATGCTGTCACGTTGAAAAAAATAACTTTAGCAAATAGGGTTTTACACTTCTGCATTGTCCAGTAGCAGTCTGAGTCTTTCTTTTAAGACCACTTCTCTGCTTTATCTCTTCCATCCTCCAGGAGATATTTTCAGACTCAGATCGTGAAGTGATAGACTAACACAGTGGTCTTAAACAAGCAGTCTCATTTGTACCAGGTATTTTGGTTGAGTTGCTCAGCTGCAATGCCCACTTGATGTGACATCATTGATCTTAAAACAATATTGGCTACTGGCTACAACTATGTCAACATGATGACTATGAGAGTGAAGAATTCTTGTTTAATTTGCATCCAGAAACTATCATAGGCTTCATCTTAACACGCCATATCAGAACTCTGAACTTGTTCTCATTCAAGTTTTCAGCATATTTTACTTCATTCTGGAGAAACCTTCTAGTGGCTGTTGCCACGAACCACATTTAAGCTCTCCCTCTTGCCTCATCCCTGAACAGGCATTTTCTCAGATCTCATGAGATGTCACTATAACTCTACCACAGAAGTACCAGACCGATTTTGTCTGTGGTAAGTGAATGTGGTAGATTGGGTGGTTTTATTGAAAACTGCTGTTTATTTTCAGGCACACTGCTCCCTAGCGCTCTAGAAGTGCATGCAACCGTCTGGGCATCATAAGCCATACCTGCATGTATAGACATGGCCTATGTGACAGTCATGCCACAGGTGATAAGATAATGAATGCATCATGTTCCTCCTGTAGTAACGTTGCCACAAAATCTGCAAGGATTTGTCATGAAACGCTGAAAGAACTGGAGCTCTATGCTATTATCTGGCTCTTCCTTATTTTACACAGACCTATCTCAGCATTCCTGCGTAAAAAAGCAAACAGTTGTTAGTTCTGCATAAAGACTTAGAATAATATTTTAATTCTTTGCAGTACTGAAAAAAAAGAAAAAAAAAGTAATAAAAAAGACTCAAAATGACCTTCAATAATACATTGCCTAATATGAAAGAGGTGCCCTCCACACACAATTTTTAGAGAACAAACCATAGGCTGATTATGTTCTGCATATGGTAAGAATGACATTTATTCTTCTTCATGTTCTCCTTATTTTGGAGTAAGTAGTAAGTCATTTATTTATTTATTTATTTAACCTTAGCCTTTAACTCCTTCCTCAATGACTAACAGTGAGCCTTGGGCAAAGGAGCTCCCTGTCACACTGAGCACCTCGGCTGGCTCGGAGTGGCTCTTTGCAGCCACCCCCTTACATTATCCAGTTCTCAGCAAGCACAAAGTGCCTGCAGAGCGCTGCTGATCCACCGTTTTCCACCTGCTGCCATGCCCACTTCCAACAGTAGAAGGTCACCACGTAAGGTGACACATCCTTCTCCCCCTGAAATATCATCTCTATGCCACACTTCATGACTGAGCATAAGGTTCAAAAGGAATTTTTCTACACTCTTAAGGAAAACGCAACCAGATTAAAAAGGAAAGCAATGAGATCCTCAAGTCTCTTCTGGAACTGAACACTGCAAAACACTGCAACTTCAAGGAACACCACTCTTCCACCAAAATAAATAGCGTGTTGTAAAAGTATGAATGGTGAGTGACGCCTTCCCACCAGGGGCCCAGCTCACAAGATTTGGGGTGAGGGGCTTCTTCTGAACAAGGAAGAATGACATAAACTGGTCTCAGCTCCTCTGGCAACGAGAGGGGAAATGGTTGGATCCGCCCGTTCTGCAGGCTGGTGTGGGACTATGACTGCTACCGAACGCGTGGCAGGTTGCTCTGTCCTGTCCTCCTTCCCCGCGTAAGAATCCATCTTCTACTCTGCACATGTCTAGGGCTGCAGGGGATTCAGGAAGTTAAATGTAATGGGAAAAAATAGTGACCACTATTTCTGCTGAACAGGTTTTCTCTCCTCCAGAGCATAATGTAGCTGAATTTCAGCTAATCTAATAATTCCAGCTAATGTAATAATCCTAGCTAATAATTCCAGCTAACGTAGCTGTAAACTCAGAACAGAATTACACTCAAGGTTGGCTTACCACTTTTTGTATACATTGCCATTACAGTTATCAGTATGCTATTTAATGCTTATACTTAAAAATAAGGCTAAAATGAAGAAAATGCTTAAGTTGGAACAGAAGATCTAAATATCTAAACAAGTGAAACAAAAAGAAAGTATAAAGCAAAGAAATACAAGCTAAATCATATAATAATATTTATTTATCATATGTAGCATAGATGTTAAGCTTTCACTCTTTCACCTTTTGAGATTTGGGGAAAACTAGTTTTCTTTTTAAATATAAAACAACTGAGAAGTGTATTTATATGACAATTTCTGACATAACTGAAAGCTAACCTTATTACAGACCATTTGTGCATGGTATTTTATTAATTCTTTTATAGCCATATTATGAAATGAGTCAGTTCACAAAATTTCTGAAAATAGTATTCACACATTGTGGGAAATGTGTGATACTTGTCTGTTTGGTAACTTTAAGAGATGGAAAATGATTTCTGTTGCATCTTGTAAATCACTTTCTTTGATATGAGTCTTGTTTCTGTTTTTTAAAAACAAATTTTAGTTAATTGCCTACAGACAGCCCTGTGATGCTGCAGGGGTTGGATTCCTGCATTTCCCAGATGGGGGAACCACATTTTGAGCACTGACAGAGAAGTGGCCTGCAAAACATCTATGAAACCGAAGTCTGGAACAAACCGTTGCAGCTCTAACAGGGCAGAGGCACATTTTGGGCACTGATGGGAGGCACCAATGGTACTCCCAGCAGGATCCACCCTGGCAGACACATGAAGTGCTCTCGCTCCATCTCCTGTGGGCACGACAAAGTCACCTGGCTCCAGGGAGGCAGCAACAAGAGAGAGCAGTGCTGACCAAGGGCAGAAGGGGACCGGCCCAACAGTGCTTGACATTTGTTCAACACTTGTTTTAGAAGGATCATGGATGCAAGCCACGATCCTCTGATTTTAGCATGCCTAGCTGCTGATATTAGTGCAACCCATAAAAAAAATAAAGGCATTCTGTAAGAGCTACTGGCCCCACTTAACATTTGTTATTCACAACTGATTCACGATGACCGTACCTGCCTGTAAGGGTGGGAGGGAGCCAGGGGAGCGCCAAGACCTGAACTGGTCCTTGAACTTCCTTATTAGAACTGACTCTGCCTGGGAGAGGCCTTTACTGGCCTCGAGGCTCATGAGCCTCATAAGGCGACTTGCAGGCACCTACGGCTCAAAGTAAGGTGCAGATGGGAAAAAAAAAAAACCCTTTGTATCGGTCTAAGCAGATCAGGGCTCACTCTAGTGTAGGAAGATACAAAGCCACTTCAGAAAACAACGTGTCATCTTGACAACCAGAATGATGAGGTATCTGATAACCTGCGTATCTAATAAGCTGCAGAAGGTGCCTCTGGAAAGGAGCAATGTTTGCAGCAGGGGTCCAATGTCAACTACATGGCAGAAGCGGGAAAGAGAGAATTGATGCTTCACTCCAACAAGCTGAAATAAAAACAGAAATACCCAAACAGGAAAACTGAACCAGCATGGAAAACAGGAACCCCTCTTTCCCAAACTCCATCTCAAACCTGGGGCAGTTGAGATCAACTGAGGAGTCGATGACAAAAGCATTGTATCAACTACATCTGCATTGCTACCAATACATCAAGGAAATATTTGCCATGGAGGACCATGATTTTAATAGTACCTGCAACAAATTTTATAGTGGCTATAATACATGTTTTATGTAATAATTGAAAAGTAAAAAATAGTGGTTTAAAATGCTTGTAATTTTGTTAACACCCTCCTGCACATACCCACACACCACAGACAACATATGAGCATGAAAGGTACAGGCTTGTATGAAAAGAATATTCATAGCAGAAAATAAATGGCAAAGATCTTTTATTGCTTTTTCTTTACTTCTTTGTAAAGAAATTGTTTAGGCCTTCAAATTTTGTTTAATTTTTCTGAGAGTGGGAGGATTGTAATTTTCTGAGTGCTTTGATACACGTGAGAGTGCGAATATTTAACAAAATTCAATAGCTACAAAAATAAATTATTAGTACTGAACTATTCTTTAGTTTCCATGGTTTCAATTTCTTATGCCCTACAACTCAAAAATAAACAATTAAGCAATTCCAAACCCACTTCAATAAACAATATTTGGCTGATGATGATAAGAAGCACTTCTCAGAAACCCTTGTAGTGAAATACATATTTCATCCACCCTATTGGAAAAAAAATACTGTTTTAATGAGAAGGCTATTTTGCAGCAATGGCACACTCCTAGAGTGGAAATTTTAGGAAGCTGTAACTGTATTTGTGACCTTCGTGAGAGCTGTTTGCTGTTTTTTATCTCCCCCAAGTGGTAAAGTGAGTTTGTAAATCTGTCTTCAGAAGAAGTGTCCTCACTGGAGCAAGTCCTCTGGCACCATATTAGAAGGCTGGTGGACCATAAAACTAAACAAAAATCCTCAAGAGGGTAGAAAGTGCAGGAAATACACAGCGCCAGAAGTAACTCAGTTCCTTTTCACATCCCCACGTAACCTCTGAATTTAATTCCTGACCTCCTTTCATTCATGACTCCTCTGTTCCTGAGCTACATCTTGAAACAGCACCCGTGTTTGACAGTTTACAAGTGGGTTTAATTACCTTGGTACAGATTTGCTCATAATTTATAATCCAATTTGTCCTTGAAATAACTAATATTTCAAGCACCTGACATCCGAACTATCTGAACTAGTGTAACCTCATTGCAATTAATAGCCTCAAACCATTCAATTGCAATCTATCACTGCTTCTCAAACAGTCCTCATTACTATAATTTACATGAGACATTAAAGAAAAATCAAAAGTAATTGCACGTATGCAAGTATCCTTCATTCTTTTAAATATTTGCTTAAAAAGTGGTGGAAAAGACACAGAATAAAAGGAGAAAATTCTTGCCTCTTTTTTTTTTTTTTTTTTTAGCAATATTCAAAATCTGTTACTTACAAACATTAATGTGACTGTAGGCCAGTTTAGATAGGATATAAACTAGTATCCTCCAGTTTGGGCTTTTATTCTATCATTAAAATTTACTTAATATTCATGAAAAGTATTTTACATCCCTGGAAGCTATGAGTCTCTTTTTATTCACAGAACAATTACACCCCTGGCTGGATCATAAATTATCTACATTGTCAGGGCAATATACTTACAAATTCGATCTAGAGGATCAGCCTTATATATGAGAAAAGAAATTTGCTTTTACATCCAATAATTGGTAAAAATGCTTTGCTGTTAGGATGCTGTTCTTTATTTATGATTGTCAAATATCCAGGGTCAATAGGAAATCTTTCAAAGTCAGTGGAATGCTTGAAATACGGAATTTCCACTGGTGTTTATGCTTATTACTCACACACACTGAATTTCCCAGGAGATATATATGCAATCTTTTGATTGATTTTCCCAAAGAAAGGTCTAGCTGGAGGCAGCTGGCTTGGGATGGGAAAAAGCAGCCACCAAGCAGGCATCTCTCTCATTATGACAGGCAAGGGCGGCATTGAAAGCGATATTAAAACCCTTTGCTTGTCTTGTCAAAACTGTCCCTGCAACCAGGAGGAAACACGCACAGCTTCCCACAAACTGAAGGTTCAAAGGAACATCCTAGCTTCTACTTTAACTGGAAACAAATGAGCAGAGTTTTCTGAAAATGGGATATGAACTACAGCTTCTTTGGCTTTAGCTGTAACCTGACAAATCTGCAGCAGTTTTATATGCAAAACCTGATTTTTGACTTATTACACATAGCATGTACTTTATTCTACCATTGTTAAGGAAATATTTTAGCCAGATTCACATTCTTGCCCTATAAAAGCTTTAAGAAACATTCACCATATCATTGACCAAAATTTATTTATTCTAAAAACGCTCCTTTTCCCAACAAGTATAAGATCCTCTTAGAGTCATTTGTAGATCACGTACGGAATAAAATGAAATTCATTAACAAAAGTATCCTTTCTGCTTAAAAATAATTTATATAATCTCGTTTGCTTACAACTCAGTAATGTCTGCCCTTTGTTTCTGCCCTACCGTGTATAACATATTTTTATTAGAAAGGCTAACTCTTAACCAGCTACATGCCTCAGTGTTCATTGTACATGGGGACTTCAGGCCCATCATACAATGAATACTAGGTAATGGAGCCAAATTCACAAATAATAAGCTGGATAAGTGGCTTTAATATTATTATATTGCGCATTTTTCCTAAATACGTTTGAAAGTGTATCAAATGTATATAGGCAGAGTACAAAATAACGAAAATGTTGTGCAATATAATAAAGAAAAATGCCACTTACCTGACTTTCCATAACTTGATCTACAAGAATTCAGAGGCCTGTGTCTCACTAGTATGCTAAATACTGGGATGTCATAGTAGAACAAAGAGTCAGTCTTCTGACAACGAAGAATATCATGTAGCCTAAAAAAGATTACAAATCGTTTTTGCTTCTCTAAAGGAAAAACAGGCTGATGAGTTGATGTAACATGCATTACATGTGATCAACTGAAATGAGAGGGAATTTTTGTAAAGTTGTTCCCAGTTCAGCTATATTAATTTTTCTTCTAGGTCAATACTCTATTTAGTCTTCCTTTCAGTATAACAGGAAAAGAGGTGTTTCTGCCACTTTGCAAATCACTTCTGTGTTCTGTCAAAAAAGCTCCACTTTTGACCACTTATGAACTGCCCTTTTCCTAAATCTTATTTATTTGTTGATAAAGATACCCCTAATATATATAACACTTTTAAAATCTACTTGTATCAATTTTGGTAGCAGGAACAAAGGTAAGAAATTTGGAGGAATATCACAGCCACCTAAAGAAAGCTTCTGTTAATTACCAAAATATTTGTTGGTAAAATTACAGTTTGTTGCAGTTCTGAAGTGTTCCATCATGCTCACATAGTATGAATAAAAAATAAAAATTTATAAAAAGCATCAGATTTGAAGATGTATTGAAATGGCACAACAAATACAATCTATAAATGAATACACACGTATTATAAAGCACAGGATAAAGGGAGGACAAAAATGCAACCAATCCACCAAACAAACAAAAAACCCCAACTCCGCCCTAAAAAGCTTATGAAATCCCAGAAAAATTAATCACAGCATGCCATAAATAAAACTTCTGCATCAATCTTTTTTTTCTGAAAAAAATATTACGATCACTCACCCTCTACATGCAGACACACGGACAATACAAAACAGATTTCCTGAAATACTGACCTATAAAAACAGAAGTGAGTACCCTAGAATCCCCTTGTTGCAATGAAAGCTGAAGAGCTGAGAAGGCGGCAGTTGGATGTTCCATAGACGTATGACACACTTCAACTGTTTCCACTGATCAGGCTCGACAGACACCCAATGCCCAAGCCTACAGCGCCGTTTGATAAGACGTAAAAAGCCCCTCTACTATGGAACACTTAATGGAGCCCAAATTCGGTCACCTTCTAACTGAGGTCAACGGAAAGCCAGCTTTACACAAGCTCAATATGAAAATGTCTAACATTTCTAGTTTGATGCTATCTGCACAGTGATGACTGGAAGATACTGTTGATTTTTCTAAAATAATAGGCTGCTTTACAATGCTCCATCTTCCTTCTTATTCCCAACATCTCTGTTCAGATAAACACACACCTCCATTTTGCAAAATCTGGTTTAGCTGCTTTACAGGGTAGACTATAGTAACATATTTTCCTGTGACATTATATATTATTCCACTTCACACTTCTCCATGCCTGTGTGGATTCCAGTTCCTATTTTCCAAAGATATGTACCAAGAGAAATGGCAAAACCAGACTTAAATTCTTACTCAATCATATAGTAATCCTCATCAGAATTAAGAATAAAATATTTCTTCGTATTAAACAACCCAACAGAACCCAACAGAACTCTGAAATGTCAGGTCAAAATCTTCATATATTTGATGTTCTTAAAAGATAACCAGGAAATGCATTACCGATGTTCACAGGTTTTTGTTACATGTCGGTAGCCTCAAATAGTGCCCTTCCCCAGAAGCTAGCTGGGAGCAGAACTCAAAACTGAGGAAGAACAAGACCAAATGAAATTTCTTCACACATTATGCAGAAACTAAAATGACCTTAATGGCTTAAGATCCCTGAGAATAAATTCAAAACTCACATGTATATCATAAATCCAAATGAGTGTAAACTCTCTAAAGCAAAGACAAAACTGTGAAAGACATTTCAGAAAAATTTACTCGCAGTACCCAACACTAGAAAGCGTCTTCACTTTATATGAGTCTTAAAATATCTTTGCCATATATGCAAACAAAGTGTAATCTGTGTTAAAAAGGGCTAGACAATAGCTAAAGATAAAAAGGATGAATGATATACTAAATAACTGAAGTTTGTGGCATAGCCAGAATTAAAAGGTATTTTAAGATAAAATTAACAATTGATTATCTCATAGCCTTTTCAAGTATCAGAGTTATCCAAAAAAGAACACGAATAAAGGTACGCCACTCTCCCATTCATCTGTAGGACAAACGGATTATATTACTTCAACACTTTAAAAAAAATTCATCAGTGCTACTTAAATAGCTTCTCACATTTCAGGAGAAACTTCCTTTCCAGTGCCAAGTTCTTCAATTTTACTCTTTATCCATGGCATTGCTCACCATGCTTTCGGGGGGTTACCTGTTAGTATAGGTGGTCACAGAAATGCCTACAGGTTTGTGGAATGTTGTCTTACACATGGTCCTTACAAATAAAAAAAGCTACAGCAGCAGTGTAGTCCCTGCAGCAACTTGTTCCACAGGTGGAAAACTTGGAATTGTTTATTAAGAAGCGTGTTACATGAAACTATCCATTTCCAAAACTACTTCGGCAACTTGCTGTTACCTCATAGTAGGTGCTCAAATAGAGTTTTGAAAGAAACAGGTTCCCATGAGAAAGGGCTACACAGTGAAAGGACAACTCCCTGTTAGAGTGGCTTTGCAAACTCTCTGCGGAAGAATGCACCACCTGCCTTAGCCATTGCTTACCAAAAGACTTCTCATGACAAGAGGGTATCACTGTGGGTAATTAAAACAACCACAAAAAAGTAGTAATAATTTGTAAAGACATCATAAAAAAAAATGAAAACAAAGAGAAGTGTCACATTTACCATATATTACTTTGATAGTCTTTCCTATCACTAGATAAGATCATCTTTCACAGTAATACTACCAAAAAATCTATCAAGAAACCACTAAGCAGAGCAGTACAAGTATGTCTTTTGGTCATGCAGTTGTAGGCTGCAATAAAGCTGCAGGTTTCAGGAATGGGAATTTCCCTCCTCCCTCATTTAACTTGTTATCCTCCTAAGTGGGTGCTGGAGGAACCAGAGTGTCACCCCACAGCAGGGTTCTGAGAGGAGTTGTCTATGTGCCAAACACAAAGACGGTACCAGGGACTCCCTTGTCCTTCCCATCTCTGGGGAGGGACAGGGCTTGTGCAACCCTACCATTCCTATTGGGAATGTGCATATGGATCCTCCCTGATCCTTAACGCGCTGCAGATCTTGGGAGAAGGGCTGGGGGCAGCAAGGGGGCATCTGGGGAGCATAGGTTGCTGTGGGACTCTACACCTGGGCCAAATTACCTTTAGTGCCCATTTTGCTATTGTTAATTCCTGTTGCATAACTGAAGACCTCTTGCCTTTGCTTCAGTCAGTAACAAGCCAAAAGATACAAAAGATAGATGACACAAGCAAGCCAGAAGAATTGTGAATCATTACAGAAGGCAGTATGATAACAGAGCAAGTTTTCTTGAAAAACAGACAATGACAGTGACTTTGGAAACAGATCAATACCCCAAGTCTGAATCTCAGTTCAAAATTTTATGGAAAAAAATGCAGTAAATATGTTTCTAGAAATGATCAACATGATACAGCACATATTTTTACAATAAGCATGATTTTTTCTCAATGGAATTTTGGAAAGAACAATTCAGTACCTTTTCAATCATGCTCCCTAAATGGGATAAGAGGGAATAGAAATACTAGCTTAAAAACAAATGAACAAACAAACCCAATACAACCCCATCTCTTCTTCTCAGATCTTCAGGCATCCCAAGTGTTTTGATGCCTTACTGGATCAAAAGCAAAACAAAGGTGACTTGGAGACACAGCCTGGGATAACAGCCAGTTGGATCAAAGCAGCCCTCTACTTGCTGCCCTCTGCCTCTTATAGAAACATTTGGACCACAAGCTTTCTACTTTTTTCCGCCCCCACTTCCTTTTTTTTTTTTTTTTAATCAACTTGACTGGAAGGATAAGACTGAGGTTTAAATCATTTGGAGGCAAATGAGGACACGCACAACACCTAAGAGAGGTGAGGGCAGCACAGCGCCTTAATTATAGAGAAAAAGCATCACGTCATTTACAACAGGAAAAATTTGCAAGAGTAGCTCCAGTAGAGGCAAAACTTCTCCAGCAGAGGCAAAAAACAGAGATGCACAATCTCTGCCTGCCTTCTACATGACAAGTACACTTGAAGCACGTGAACTGTTCTCAGCTCCATTTGCTTTTTACCTTTAGATTGATCCTGGGATAAACACACATTCCATGAAACCAAAGGTAAAAGTCCAGTTGATTTCTATGCTTCTAGGACTTGATAGTCTTCTCACATTTGACCAAAACCCTGGCTTATCTCAGCATCGGGAACATCTTAAGTTCATTCTTTTAATTAAAAGATTATTTCCAGAACAGATTACGTTCAATAATTGCTCCCCTCAGTGTGATTCCTACCAACACACCTCCTTGTCCAGAGAAAACAAACAGAAATCTGGAACGCCCTCCTTATTAATCTGAATAAATGGTACTGAAAGATATATCCTGTGTATTAAATTAGGAGATTGAGCTCGCATTTCTTCCAAAAATTTTAGATGAGGCTGGGAAATATTTACTTTATTTATTTATTACAAAAGCATTCTGATCTCCATTGAGTAGGAAAACATTTGACAGCATTAAAGAGTATTAAAGACAGGAAAATTTACATCACCATAGCACCATCACAAAATCTCTAAATCTGATCTCTTTGCAGAATGATTCTTTGATATCGTAAACTGCACAGTTAAAACAACAACCTGAAACACTAAACCTTCCTAATAGCATACTCAAGTCTACTCAAACCTTCTTTTCCATGCAATGAAGACAGGTGAAACTTTCTATCACTTACCTCAGTGAAGGATATTCAGAATAGAAGTTAAAGCCAAATTCTGTCTCTGCTTTCCTATCAACTAGATGTTATTTTCAGTGAGCTTATTTAACACTTTTATCCATACCCCAGGTTGCACACTATTACATGTGTAGTTGTAAAACAGGGTAAAATTGTTATGTAGAACTGAAATCTTTTTCAAAAATGGCATTTTTAAAATATTCTATCCAGGCTCATAAAATAAGTGCTAAGCAGATGCCATTTGGTGGATCTGAAAGTAGGTCTTTTCACAAATGTTCCTTAAACTTATAAAGCACTTCAGAAACTTCAGGCTTACAGCAGTTTATAGATGTAAAACTACCATGATTAAAAACACTAGGCTTTATTTTTATTTGTTAACCAAACTGCTTTCCAGGAACTCACCAAACTGCTTCTCATCTGAGATCTGCAGGAGGACTAAGAGAAAGCTCATCTTAACCACAGGACCTTTTCTCTATGCAGCTCTGGCCAGATAACATAATTGGGAAAAAAATTGTGTATTTTATATATATTATAGAAAGGACTACATGATTACTCACTCAAGTTTCTATATTTAATTCACAGCCAAATTAAAAAGCAAACCTGGATTTTGAAAGACTTATTTTTCCGATAACAAGAGTCAAGTTTGGAAAATATGTTCTAAATCCTACCATTGTAGGATCATGTCATCTAAATTCAGACATTTTTGAAGTACAGCCTAACTACTAGTTAAAGTAGGAGCTCTCACACAGAAATGTTTCATTATTCAAATTACAAAGCATCAATTTGATCATGTGCCACAATGATTCAGAGCAAAGTCAACACATCTCAGAAACTGCAGGCTTAAACCACAGCAGGGTTCTGAATCAAGCTTCCTGGAGTTTTTGGGTCAGTAAAATCGTTTCATCTCAGGACCATACTGCTTGAAAGTAGCTGTGCCGCACCTCTGCTGGCAGAAATTAGTTTCTTCAGACAGCAGCAGGAAATATAAATTAAAAAGTGTATGTCATAAATAATAGGCAATGAGCAGCTATTGATCAGGAGCGACCTCCAAGTGCCTGTATGTTGACTGGGAGAAGCTCCAGACATTGCAAAAGTGACATAGCAGAAGTGATCGCTGGAAGTTTATCAGGCATGTTGGCTCTGTGATACACATATCAGAATAACAACACCATATGATGCATGTCTAAAGCAGACACCAAGCACGAGAAAGAAAGGAAGAGAATAAATCATGAGCCATAGGAAAGCTAGTAAAAAGTCATGCCTGAAGATCCCAAACCATTGCTGTATAATTACTGAGGCAGAATTGGCACAGATATGCAAGCAGCACTATGCAATACTAAAATTGCTTGTGTGTTCTGGAGCGACCGTGATCAGTTCTGATGGCTGCGGAGGAAGAGGGTGGGTGGAAAACAACTGCATGAATTTCAAAACTGGGATTACATTTGTAATATATCGTTCCATTTTTCTAGCTTCCAGTCAACACAGGTGGCCAACAAGCGCTCACTGTTCATACGTTAGCTTGGCGTGCAAGTCTGCAGCAGAATATCCATGTCAGTAATTTTCTCCTGTGCTCACTGTTGTTTGACAGCAGTGAATGCCACAGACAGCAAACTGTAAATGTTTGCATGAGGCTAGAGCTACACAAGAAATACTCTGTACATGACACTTCAGGGAAGAAACTCTGGGACCACAGGGAAAGAGAGAACAAGTGTAAGACTTTGGGCCAAGAGGTAAATATGGGGAAGTGCAAAGCCAGTGCAAGTACAAGAGGTCAGATGTGGCTTCTAGGCAGACACATTCAGCTGTGACTGGGCTGGTCCTTTGAAACTGCAAAGATCCGAACTACTGGTTATGTTGAACTACAGGAACATAAACTATTACATAATATCCACAATCTAGAAAAACATACTTAGCCTCATATCTAAAGACCATCAAAACACTAATCGCGTGATGTAGGCACTACATTTTAAAATATATCCTCGTTTGTCAAAAAGAATCAACCCTGATGCAGGCAGCTTGTAATATTACTTGCAATCACTACAAATAGAAACTCTGTGTTTTACATGGAAAGCCTGGTTGGAGAAAAAAAAAAAAAAAAAAAAAAAAAAGGAGGGATAAGCTAGAAACTTAACTAAAACACCTCATACAGAGGAGATACTGAAGTTTCACTGATTGGCTCTGGGTCTCTCATAGTTGCCCAGAACATGACGTAGAGAAGCATAATCACAGAACTCTGTATTTACATTTATTTACTCTCCTAATCTACTTCCAACATAAGTCAGTCACATATCTACCAGTAGCAGACTAGCATAAATTCGCATTTCATATCAGGAATACCACATCAACGCTGCTGTTCTGAAAATCAGGTTGCAAAAGATCTTATTAATCTACAAAGGCAAGACCCTTGATACATGATGACCACTGTGATGAGATAAAATTCACCCGTTATTTATGAAAAAAAAAAAGATAGAGGGAACTCAGTGTCTATAACCATGTGCTTAAAAATAAATGCTTTATCTGTTCATATACCCTATGACCGTAAAAACACGAAGCCAAAACACACTAAGCACTGTTTGTTTAGCTGTATCAACTGTAAGAACTAACGGCTGAATCTGATAAATAAAGCTTGGGCCAGAATTAAGGAAAGGACACACAAGACTCCAATTATTCTGCAAGTCAGGCTATGCTATTATTTCCTTTGTTGAAAAGATTCAGGAAAGCATTATTATAAAAGCATTTTAAAATGAGAAGCAAATGACATTTAAAACAACTTCATTTCCTACTTCGGGTGGACTTGAGAGCAAGGGGAGCAAGCGTGTAGGAAGGAGAGTGCTTGAAGAAAGAAATAAAAGCACAGTAACTGGCACTTCTCTGCAATAATATTATCAGCCTGCTGAGAGCAATTACAATAGCACAGACAGCAGTTGCTTTATTGTGACCTTATTGAATTAAATCTGAGGGAAAAAAAACTCAGAGATTCAGCAGGGAATTTATTAGAAAATTTTAATGCCAACTTAAATGTGATCCAAAGGCCTCAATATTAAAGGTCATATCCATTACTATATGGTGGGAAACCTCTGTTCCTATGTTCATTCTTTCTTAGCTTTGTTTTCTTTTTTAAGAGTAGGTCAGAATACTCCTCTCAGCTTCACAGCACTTTGTTAGAGGCAAGAGATTGCTACTTACATTTTTAAAAAATTAGCCAGCAAGTTAAGCAAAGAACACCCATTTTACTTCAAATGAAAAGTTGAAACTAATACCAAAATCAAGCAGCAATTAAGAAATTAATGTGCTCTTTAGCCTAATTTAACCACCTTCTGTGGATATATTAAACATTGTCATTGAATCATCTGCTATAGCAGTCCAACATCAACTATCATTATGACTTGCGAGCCAAGTTTAAATTGACAACTGACCTCCTCAGAAAGGTAAAAGCTGTCTAGAGATATTAAAAATCAAAACCTTAACTCTTGATCATGATAAACCTTTGAAGTTGGGAGTATCTGCACTAAAGTCTGATGAGCTGGCCCTTCCAAGGCTCCTTGTCTGCCTTGTGTCAGCTAGCACAACAGTGGCAGTGGCACCCAGGGACTTCGGCCCCATCTGTCTGCAGCCTTCAGCTTTATCACATCAGAAGTGTCCATGCGAAGCACCTGGGAAAAACACAAATCTCAGTGTACAGTTCATGAATTACCCTCTGGAGGAACTATTCCCCAGAGACTTGTAGGGTATCCACATGAATTTAGTGCTATTTAGCTGGAGATATAGGAAGAAAAAAAATGGGAACAAAGACAGTCTGCACCCAACCAAAAGATCACGTACTGTACTGATTTTTCCAAATATGAAAACCATGGCAGGACACTACATAAACACAGATGTTTTTATCCTTAATGTAGAGAATACAGAGTTTCGCACATTACAGAGGACAGTTCATGTTGACTATAACACTTAAATAATTTGGGAGCTTACATTTTATTGGATTGCACTGCAGTTTCAGCACCCATAACACTAAGCACAAACATGTGAAAACAAGTTGTGGATCCTTGCCACCAATTTGTTCAGGCACCATCTAACCAACGAACCACCCTCTTCTGCCTATGAGAAGAGTCACTGCACATGTCCACTGCAGCTCCCGCTTTCCCAGTAGCTTCAGTGCTCATTCACTGCAGGGTATCAGAGGTCCAAAGATGAAATTTCTTACACCATGCTCACCTAGGTCTTCAAAGCAACCCACTTGATGACTTGGCAGTCGCAATTTTAGTCTTCCTCAAATCTACTTGAAAAACTGTCAGCTAAACAACTTTTACCTACAGTTTAACTGGAATGACAATAAATATATTTCTGGAGGACAGCTCACAAAAATTGCCCTTCTGAGCTTAATTTACACAAAATTTTCCATTCTTCATGCCAACAATCAAATTAAATTTAGCTTCACCTAAGTCTCTGGTAGCTTAGCAGTTTTTAAACCAAAAACACAAATACAATTTGAATAACCCAAAAAGGTCACCACTTAAGATAGTGATCCAAGCTCACTCACATACATCTGGATGAAAGCCACGTCTGTGTACTTATTTTGCACTGTTTAAGCTAACATGCCATCAGATTAGGCTCACCTTTTGAAACTAGCTCTAACTCATTCATATAAGTCCTCTACTGCAAAGTCCTCTATAGACAACACTTAATCTTTCATTCATGCTTCATCCTTCACAGTTCTGTTTTCTAAATTGCTTTATCCTTCACAAAGTTTGACTAAACATCCTTACTTTAATGTGATTTGACTTGGTAATTGCTGTAAGTTAGCTCCATGGACAGCTGTGCCTTATCACTCTTGTCTCGTTCAAAGAAGGAAGGAGAAGCCTAATTCACTACTCCCATGTTCGCAAGCATGACATGGCATTAGGCTTCACAACAATGTGTAACTCACCTTTCGGGAAACGGCTTTGCTTTTATACCTGTTCCAACCAGTGACAGAAAAACATAAATCTATCAACAATAATATTCAAACAGCACCATCTTATTTGTAATACAGCAAAACATGGTGTTTTTGAAGATTAAACTATTAGCTAAACAAAGTGACATTTACTGTGTGAGGGAAACTGTGGTGGAGAACCAGGTAGGAGGCAAAGGGGCTGGTGATCTGGCTGACCCTGGATTGCTCAAATGAACAGGAACTTTGCCACCTCCATAAAGATCTGGGTGTTTAGATCAGTTCTTTTGTTTGCTACCAGTGAGACCCCTTAAAGTTCTCACTCACGAGCTCTTCCTGTATTCTGAGAGCAGTTCAGAGTGTTCAAATATGTTGCTCATTTTCCTTATCCACTTTTTCAACCCATGACCTCATGACCTTTTCAGCTATGTGGAACACAGCTCCAACTTTATATCACTTAATTCTACAGTATTTCAACGCAACTGGGAAATAACAATCAATTTAGTCAACAGTTCCTTCTATAATTTGCATTGTGAAATTAGGCCCTAACCAGTAAGCTGAGACCCATTTATTTTATATAAAATTTAAATCTAACAACATTAATGGCTTATCTCAATTTTTTTGTGTACATATATCTTTACTTGAGAAACTCCACAGTTTGCTGTTAAGAGCTAAATTAAGAAAAAAAAAAGTGGAAAAAAAACCCACAAAAGCCTACTTTCACGCTTTTCCTTTCCTTTCCTGATGTTCACACCTGATCGTCTTAGCAAGAAAACAAGAACCTCAGATTTTAAGCACTGCTTTACTGCTCATTAGACGGGTTTTTTAATTCTCAGATTGTCTGCAGAGTAGTCACTAAAGTGTCATATGGTAGACACAAAGACTGTGGCTGCCTTTTTCTCCAAGCAGATTTTCTTCCATAACTTATTGCTACTTGGGTCTAGTGGGAACAGAGAGCAGAGCGAGCTATAGGAAGACTGGGATAGACAGTGTTCTAAGACTTCAATTCTTACAGCAATGATATTTAGATCTCAGAGGACCTAAATAATTTAGGACCCAATTCAGCAATGTCCTTAAATATTGCTTAACTTTAAACAGAAGGAGTCTCTCTTATTTCCACACCCTTGTCTTAAGGATAGGCAAATGCTGTCCTTAAGTGCTCAGTGAGTGCTCAGTCTTAGCTTCAGTAAAATAGTGGTAGCGATTCTAGTTCTCCCTGCCCTTTGCCTTGCTTATGCAACATAGTGTAGGGAAACAACTCCCTGACAAGCCCAATGGGATGACCCAGCAAATGTACTACCACATCACAAAATCAGAAGCACTAATGTTAGCAAAAATAGTACTTTGAAAAGACTTGCTTCTTTTTTTTTTTCTTGTAACACATGCCATACATGTGGTAAAGGTATTTCACTATCATTCCAATGGATTGGTTCTTTAGTGTACTCTATAGTGCATGACTTTCCATACCATTTTTTTCTCCTCTTCCCCCATAAGCATGCACACATATCATTTAAAAGCAATTTACAACATGTCAAATTGTTTGACTCTTAAAGTTAACCATTGGCATGATTTATTATTGAAGTTCCACTGTTAAAACTTGACAATTAAGAAATATTGATAAATGTAAACACATTATTGAAGTCAATTAAAAAGCACAAGATTGATTAACCTCCCAGAGGTATACTGGCACAAGCAGTTAGAGAGTAATCACCCTCCCTAAGTGTTCACTACTGACAAATGAGCACAGAAATTAGACTGCTGCAAGAAAAAAAAGTGCTTGCAATTAAAATTAAGGTCATTTAAACACATAACCAAAGCAGTGGGTCAACAGAAACACAAATAAGATCTGTATTAACAGAAGAGGCTAGGTGATCAGGTCATGCAATGCTCTCATTAACCATACAATCTGATGAAAAATGGTTAAAATTTGCCCATGCAACTGTCAGCATGTAAATTATATTCAAGAGAGCTAGCCCACAGACACATTTAGCCATACTGTAATATTCAAAAAAGCTCTGGTCAAGGAGAAGGCCTTGCTTACAGGATAAACAGTAGGTCTTTGTATCAAAGGATATAGTCATATACATTCCACGGGTGAGTAAGTCATAAGAGTGAACTTGAAAGCTGGACCTAACAGCTCACCTTCTGCAAGGTGAACAGTCTAGGGAGGATGTTCAGGCAGTCTATACCTCTGAGGAAAAAAGGAAGGAATGTATGTATCTCACACTCCGGACACAATAGTAACAGAAATCAGTCAATTTGTGATTTTAAGTATGACGGGATGAACCTAGACACTTTTATTCTTACTGGTTTTACTTACTTTCAGAACTAACGTCCTGGCAAAATGTTTGTCACCAAGATGAAGGGCACTGCAGCTATAGCTTTTAATGAAAAAAAAAAAAAGGCTCACCTCAGAAAGCACTGAGCTAGACAGCAGCAATGCAGCAATACCAAGGGGACTGCGTAAACACTAATTAAACTTCTCACTACATTCTCATCTACAAAAAAAAAGTCTTTCTTGCTTAAACTTCAGTGGCCTAAATCAGACATACTGATGCTGGAGTCTAAATGACTGTTAATATTGGTGGGTTTTGTAAATATATCTAATTGTGATAGGCAATTTTAAACAAAGAAAATAATTTGCATCTTAGCTACTGAGACAAAGAAAGAGTCTCAGTGATTGAACTAACAGAAGAAGCTGAACACAATGAGAGGGCTCTGTAAAAAGGAGTGAAACCAGAGTGCTGGAGCAAAGCAGACCACGAGAGCTCTTTCTAGGCTGGCCTCCTGCAGAGAGTAAAGACAAGGGTAAGACAAGACCTGACAAAACAGCAAGGGGAGACATGAATAAAAACATCGGATTTAGAGACACAGAAGAAGCTTTTTCATATTGTATATTCAATATGCTGAAGGTGAGGGAGCACATGGCCATGTGAAAGGCCAAGGAGGAAGGCAAATTGCTCACACGGGAACTAAAATGTTGTCTCTTCTCTTGCTTAACTATAATGAGAAAAACTATACATTTCTAACTTGCTGGGAGATAAATGACTGAGCATGAGGCAAAAAATGTCATTAAAAGGACAACAGTGGACCAAGCCTACAAGACTAGGTGACCTGTAGGATGCGAGGGTGTGTCATCACCAACATCACTGACTTAAATTATAGAGTGAAATTCAAAGAGGATTCAAATTCAACAGAATTCAAATTCAAAGGAAATTCAAATTCAACAGAGCTTGCCACTGTATCAAGAGCACTGTTATCTCGTTCTTTTCAGAAGTGCTCCAAATAGCATCAGTTTGTCAAGGCCTAGCTAAACTTAAAACTGGTTTACTCCATGAAACCACCACTAGAAAAATGCAAGTTAGGAGAGATTTATATTCTGATGGGGATATGAGTTACAAAATACATGCAAGGTCTTCATGAAGTGCCATGTTTCATAAATGATACACAAAACTGCCACACTTCTCTTTTTTTTTTTTTCTTCTGCACAAGCATTCACAAGCATTCAGTTCTACAGCAGAATGGCATCTCCAGGATACACACAGCAAAATTAAGTACATAAAATAAAGCTGCTACATGCTGAGTAGATGAATATATTTTAATTTTAGAAACTCTGATCCAAATCTTCCTATAAATGGCACCTCTACAAATCAGAATGGCAGACACCATCTAAAGATCATGCAGCCAGATTACAAACCTGGCAGAAGGCGTTAGAGCTTTGTTCAAAAAGATCTGCACTTATTTCTACCTTTCCTACCTTGGCAATGTTCTAGGTTTACATTAAGACACATCCAGGTACTTGCTACTCTTCACCTCTTTTGGAAGAGGTCTGCTTGAAATTCTGTTTCAAAGGCCATGCCTGTGAGCACATCTCCCTGAAAGGAGAATTGTCCTTGTTTCTGGGGCTTTCTTCTGCAAAGACAGGTTCAATCACTGCTGCTGACTGTTTCAAGAAGCTACTGACCAGACAAGCTGGTGAAAATTACTTTTTTTCAAAGTGGAAGCTGACATCTAATATTGATTTGATGAGATGTCACATGCTGCCAAGCCAAATTGCTCACTAGAAAACAAGTCCTTCTCTTGTCCTTCAGGTAGTCGTCCTCTATGTGTAACGTCAGATGCTCACAGCTCTGCATGTGTTATATAACTGCTTCTTACTTGTGGTAAAGTCCCAACAATTAAAAGTATTTTAAAAGCAGCTGACAATACTGAACAGTCTTTTTTACTGTTTTTTTTTTTCAAGGAAAGGTTGCTGCTGCATGTCAACCACTGTTTCTAAGCATTTCCATTATGGCTCTTATGCCAGAAAGACCAAGTTTCATACTGACTCCGAATTGCCTTTGCTCATAGCCTAAAGGTTTCTTCCAAAGCAGGGTCGACTTCTGCATTTAATAATTTCTGCTCGTAAAGCAGAAACTGCCAGTTGTCATTTAGTCAGCAGGGCAACCAACAGGAAATTATTTGTGAAAGTACAATCTTGTTCTGCATCAGGAGAGTCAGATGAAAGTCTAAAGGGTAACTGCTCTGGAGATGCAGACGGGGGTAAGGTGGAGAGCAAAAACCCTTGAAAAGGGGTAAAATGTCTGCTACACTTCCTGCAAGTTCAGATGTTTGAGATTAAGCTGGTATGACAGCTCTGGGCTTTTGGCATCTGTTACCACACTGCATATCTCCAAAACTATCCCATATGCCAGACTGCAAAAGCTATTCTAAAAAGTTGGTAGGAAATCTTACCTTGTTAGCAAAACTCTGTCAAGGGCCAAACTCTGATTCACCTGGATTTCTGTTCAAATTTACCAAAGCTTTTTCAAAGCGACTCCTACTTTATTTTTCTCCTTTTCTTCCTCTTTATTCCCACTACTCCCAAAGCTTATGGTCTATCAGCAGACATAAAATACATTTATTTTTGTACTGTAATCCAAAATCAGTGTAACTCTAAATTTGATGCCCTTATTTTCAGGCTTCCTTTCTCTTCCCCAAAAAACAAAAACTAAACAAAAGCAAACAAACATAAAAACAAACAAACAAAACAAAACAAAACCCCACAGACGTCATCCATCCTATCCTCTATTTTTCCCCTCCTGACCATATTAAGCATCAGTGACATCTGCATTTCTTTTAAAAAAAAAAAAAAAAAANTAGTGACATCTGCATTTCTTTAAAAAAAAAAAAAAAAAAAAAAAAAGAACGTTGAATCTTAACACAGATGGAGGATTTCAGTTCTTTATTTCATTGTAATATTCCTTCTAGGTTACGGTTAGAAGACACATACAGATTTACATTTTTTGAGTTCTGGTTTCACACAGGTAGAAAGTAAGTGCAACCTGAAGGACACAAGGGAGTTATATCACTTCAAGGAAAAAAATCTAAAATAAAAACTACCCCAAAGAACTTCATGATGAAAAAAGAACACCTAAATATCCCCAAGCCTCTCCTACTCCCACTGTGCAATGATTCAAATTCGATGCCTGGCTTTGCCACCGCTGCCAGCATAACTGTGGTAAATGCACTTAGGGGACTGATCAAATGACAGCTCTTGATTTGCTAACAGAGACAGAAACTGCCTGCCAGTACTGCAACAGACTAGGGCAAGAAAAGTGGAAGAGAATCATGCCAACTGCTTTCAGTATAGCTAACTTCTACAGGGAACTGTAATTATTTAGAAATGTATGAATGCTCTAATACTTCTGAAAAAAAAAAAACAGTGCAAGGACTTGATTAAACTCTTCTAATGGGATAAGGAGAAATCATTCTGTTCAATTCCTGCTCTTCTGCCATAAAACACAGCATTGGACTCTCTCCGACTTTTAAATGTATTATGACAAATAAAATGCTTGGAAGGTAGGGATAGTCTCCTCTCTGCATAATGTAGGGTCTGTCCTGGTTGGAAAGTAAGTACAACAGCAAGAGACACAAACAAACGACACTAGTAAAAGAGCAGTGAAATTTCCAAGGACATTCCTCTGAGATAAGAGCTGTTAAGTCTTTTAATTTGTGGAGAAAATAGATCTTTACCATTGAGATATGAAGCTGAAAATTTTCCTAGCAACCCCTCTCCTGCTAAGGGCACCCAGCTTACGGCGCTCTGCAGTACGGCACCAGGCACCACCAGGCACACAGCTTCTCCTGAGGGCTCAGAAGTTCTTCCGGACGGTCCATCCTGATTTCGTTCCCAACTGTGTAAACTAGGAGCAGTCCTCTGAATGATTTTCTAACCTGTATGCTTTCAATCCAGATATACATACACTAGTATTACATTAGTAATTACTAATTTAGCTGTTGCTGTTGTAAAACAATCATAGAATTATGAGAACTGAACTATGGAAAACAATGAGAGTACTTGCTGATAAAAGCACAAAAGATAGGTAATAAAATCCAAAGCAGGTGCAGTACACTAAGGCTCTTTCACCTTTTCTTTCTTAGAGTAACTATATTTGAAATTGTTGGCCTTGCTAGTACTGTTTAAACATGCTTTAACATTCATACTATTTTGAATTACAGAAATATGCTTCTTTACAATGTAGATACATTATTTCCAATTCATAGTAATATGAGTGCAGTATTATTATATTCATTCAATATCATCTTCACTTCCATTCAGCTGGATCTGTGACATTACTAAGATGATATACAGCCACCGGGTGGCTCAGGAAGGTGCAGAACCTTGCCTACATACAGCTGCACCAGTGATGGGGCTTCAACAGAATGTAAATCCAAAGAAGTGTTCTTACTTGTTTTGTTTATTCCTTTAAGGCCATGCTAACCATATTTAATAGAAATGGCAAGAATGGATAAACACAAGAATATGAGACTTAAATTATCATATTAGGTCTGGACACTGTTTTTTTAATCAAGGCATAATCCTGAGACAATTTGTTTAAGAAGGAGAGCTAATGCTCCCATAATCAAAGAATACTGCAGTGCTGTGGACATGAAAAATACTGTTAAGTACTCCATGTATATCATGATCAGTGGACCCTTTCTGATAGTTATACTTAAAATACATATTCCTTATTTCTTCTACACATCTGAAAGAAACTGTAAGTAAAATCAAGCTGAGGTCAAACATTTCAAACCACATGAGAAGCCTTCACTGCCTGACCGTTCTCTTAGAACATGCCCACAACAGACTGCCCAAGAGCAAGCAGAGCCTCCCATCTGTTCAGTTATGCCTAGAAGTTCACCACGTGTCCTTCATCTCCCTACTAAAGATCTGCAGAAAGTATGATTTGTGTTGGTTTGCATTATTTAAAAGGCAAGCAAAGGTTGTGAAATTTCAACTTACTGAATTTACTTCTGTTGTGAGGTATCAGAAATAATGCATTTGGTAGTAAAGCCAAATCCGCCAGAAAATCCAGAAAAACAGCTGGACAACAAGCTGGACAACAAGGGCAATAGTGCTTTCTATTTTCAATATAAAAACAAGAAGGCATTTGTGGAAGAAGAATATGTAACAATGGAATGTCCTAGAAAGTAAAACAGGCATTGAACTACTGTGCACAGTTCTAAAGCAGCTTTCATTTTCACTAATAAAATCCCAAACCTGACACAGTGAGGCAGAGAGAAAACTAGGGAAGACTTCCAAAACTCATGGTATTCTTATAGTTTCAAAGTAGCTTTTAGAAATCTTGAATTTCAGCATTAATGTTTCAGGGCAAACACTCCTACCATTAACATTCAAACAGCAACAATTGCTCACAAATGAAGTGATGGAGGGGGGCCCTAGTTGGGAACCACCAACAGCCTCAAAACCTCAACACCACTCAAAGACAGCCTCAAAACTTCCTAAACTTTCTATTCCAACTTCATTGTGCCAAAGCATTTCTCACAGTGCCTTTCTCAGAAGGAAGATGCCACAAATTGTGCTGCTTACATAGTAAACACAAAAAAACAAAATGTGGTGGCTAAAGAATCTGCATTGTTCTCTCCTTCAGCCAATCTATTTTTAACCTATCAAAACTAGTAACAAGCAGAGGAGGACTGAGGTGGAGATTAATTTTCCCCTATGCTTTTCAGCTTTATAAAACTACTTTTATAACACTCAAGAAAATTGTACAGTGACTGACATGGACAAAATGACAGTAATCTGTCACAATTTCACATTTCTCACCAGGCTGATTCAAGTAGCTATTTATGAACTGTACACTTCAACGGTCACTCTGATGACTAAACCATAAATTAGAATGTAAAGTGAATATAAATTTGATTTCAGAGTAACAACAAATAGTCAGCAAAGTGGGATATTATTTAATTTCTATTGACACGCTATGAAAAAGTCAGCAATACCAAGATGTGCTACATCATAATAAACCCCAAACTTAGTAAAAAAATGTACACTATATCTCATGTTTGCTTCAGTGCTTTTGCATTTAAAAATAAAAACACTTTATATAATGCTCACTTAGTTTTAAATATAGAATTTTAATAATGTCAGATGGCTTAATTATTTACATCATTCAATTAGTAAGCAAGATTTTTCTTTTTACAGAACATGATTAAATTTGGGAGGAAAAATATTAATGTGAATTTCTAAAAGTTTTGATGAAAAGCAGGCATAGTTTATGATAAAAAGGGCTGCTATTTTTTCAATATTTATCTCTTCCCTTACAGCTGAAATGGAGATAACCCCGAAACATAATAGACTATAAAGCTACAAAGAACAAGGATTCCCTTTTTTTTAAGTAAACATTTTTGGATGGGATGGAACTCAGCAAAAAAAATGTTCAGTTATTCAAGCATCAACAAGTAATCCAGTAACATACACCTTAATATTATCTTAAATTATCTTTCTAAATTAATTTTATGTAGCATAATGTAGCAGTGTACAAAATAAAATCTTCAATATGCCTCAATTTTCATGGATTTATTACACGATTTTTCCTCAAAACTTTACCTGGAATGATACCAAAATGTGATCCAAGAGAAAACTACTTTAGCAGCTTGGTTTTGCATATGGGAAACCCCCTTAAATAGTTGAGATCTGAAAAAACAGACTGTGGTTTTAGTAATAACTGCATTCTAGTGGTATGTCCAAGTGACAAAGAAGTTTCTTTCCCCCATAAATAAATGTGTAACTGAAAGACATTTAAAGCAGTTTGCTTGACAAACTACTTGTTTATGGACAATCATTTAAGATAACTGTATTAAACATAGTAGTTTGAAAATGTTAGCAAAATTAAAACATACCTAGAGATTTGCATATTTGGAAAATTCATGTGGCGCTTCTAATAAGATCTAGAATCCCACATATTTCTCTGAATTTCTTCTTGGTTGAAACATGCATATCCATTTTAAAACCTTCTAAGGTAAGATTTATGTATTACATGGTAATTAAATGTCTCTCTCAAGGATTTCTCTCAATCTTTAGTCAGGAAAAAATTGTCATCAATTTTTTTTTGATATTATTATACAGCAGCAAAACTGAAAAAGTAGCAGATTAAAATGGTTCTGTTGGAGTAATGAAAAAAAGGATAATCCCTGCTATGAGACAATAGTAAGTGTTATCTATTTCTTATTGCCGTAATGTTCTTAAACAAAGTATTAAATGCACATTTTCACCAATGCAAATACAGGCTGGTGTATAAAACAGTCACAGTTCATGTACAGACTCACCAGACATATCTGTTTATGCACATGAATAAGTTTATATGTGCTCAAGATGTTCATTGGCATTAGTAGCCAATGAACACAAGAAGCCCTTAAACCCAATTTACTCGTTCAGAGAAAAGAGACCTCTCTGACACTAACTGATCTCTCTAAAGGTAAAACAAAACAAGAAGAAAAATCATAATGGACAAGACCCACATCCTAAAGAGGAAAAAGGCCCCAGTCAATGCTTCATTTTAGAGAAATGGTATCTTACTTCAATGTCTACAGCAACAAGGTAATCTGTTCACAGGACTCAGTCAGGAGTGATGAGTTTTATTCTAAACTCTATCCCAACTCTATTATGACACTCAGACAAGTCACTAGAATCTCATTTTCTGAAAGAAAAGATGGAAAACTTTTGTTTTAGCAAGACATATCCAACATCTGACTTAGAACTGCCTTCCTTTTAATCTAGGCTCATAGAACCACTAAGAGACAAATCCTACCATACACAGTTGGGGTACACTGAACATTATGGTATTAGAAATCCAGTCCCTCATTTCAACATTCCACTTTCATTATCTATAAAGAGAAAACAGTACTTCACATCTAATTCCACTGTTTTGTACCTTGATATTGAACCTATAGGTTACCTCTTTGTATACTCCTAAGACAGTACTTACTCCTATAAGAAGAAACTCCAAAGAAATAATTTAACTCGCAGCAAAACTTTCATACTTAATTGCCAAAAGAAAGGGCCTAATTTCTTACTGACATAAGAAACTATCTAACTGACCCTCTGATTGCAAAATAACATGTTACAGCAGACCAAGTGCTTAAGAAATATCTTCTACACTCTTGAAAATCTGGAGAGACATGCCCATTACAATACGTATAAGTAATGCTGAGCTCTCACCATCATCAGTAAGTGCAGTCTTTGCAAGGAGAGCCAGTTTAGAGATTGAAAAGGCTCTTAGAGAGTTCAGACAAACAAGCTTTCTTTGCCCACATTTCCAGTGGTCCTTTTAAGTAAGGATTATATTCGAAAAGTAAGTAAGTATCTAAAGTTTACTGAAGTATCTATCATATCTAACAGATATGGTACCCAATGTAATTAGAGCTGTTATAAATGCTATTCAAACCAGGTCAGAGAAAAACACTGTCACTGATTCAGGTTCTTCCAAAGGAAAAATCTACCATGTTTGGATTCATTTAGTGAACATTTGTTTAATTCACCTTAGAATTTTCTTGTTCTACTATTGTTTCAACACAGCATTTGGAGTTGGGGATAAATCCACACCAAAGGAAGGAGTATTCAGAGTCATGATCACAGAGTGGTGATTTCAAGAGTACGATGGAGAGAAAAATGAGGAAAGGAGTTGTAATATATGTGAGCTAAGGGAATATTAATGCAGAACAGAAGAACAAAGTAAAGATGTAGTGAAATAGCAGAAAAGGTTGGGGAAGCCCACGCCAACTTTTGACAGCAAGGCCTATTCAGGTCAGTGCAACAAAAATCAGTAAATTCCCTATAGCAGCCATCAAGGAGAACCACAGGCTTCCCCTGTGCTCTCTTGGCCAGACGTACAAACCAGTGTTCATCCAAAGGTATTTTGAGCTAGGATCTATTTTCCCATCTGTAATGACTGATAAGTGAAAAGCTCTTCGCTGAAAAGAAAGAAAGAAAGAAAGAAAGTAAACCTACCTGCCGACGAATAATCTCTAGGTTTGCTTTTGCTTTATTCACGAGTTCTTCTATTTTTTCAGTATCTTTTATATTCTTGTTTTCTCTGAAAGCATCTCTTATCCTTCTGATGGCATACGTTCTAAATGTAAACAAGAGAACATGTATTTGCAAATCTGCCACAGTTATGACATTTCAATATTCTTTAAAACACCTTGAAATTTTTTTCCATACATATGTATATAAATAAAATACAGACACACATTATTTATCCAGTCTTTAAATACATCTTTTTATTCAAGGTCCTGTGTTGCCTAAACTGAAACAAAAACCAGACATTTTAGCTAAAAAGTGGCTTTACTGACATTTTCTGTAGAAAAGTTTCATATTTCATGTATTCGGACCACTCATTATCATTCTGCTTGTTACTGCCATAAAGAGGCAGCTGTGCTTGCCAATATTACGAAACTTCTTGAAGCTGCATATAGGACTGCTGCTGCTGGATGCTCAGTCTGGACAAAGGAAAAAGCTCAAGGACATAAAAAAGTCCCAAAACATAAAACTGCTCAAATCACCTGCAAAATAATTATGAGTCAGGGCAATTATATTTATTCCTGGTCACAACCACTAAATAAATTACATTTTTTTTTTCAAGTTCTGACTTGGTAACTTGGTAGTTACCAAAGGCAGTGAGATGGATCAATTATGCCAAAACCTGGTCCATTTCCCTCCCTCCTTTCTTCTATGGAAAAAGCACATTACACCTTTCAGTCCAACCCTCCTCATCCCCTTTCCATTGCTCAGTAGGAACAGGCTAGCAGAAATATGATATCTGCTTCCAGGGAGGAAGCTCCAAAGCTGCAGTCATCTGCAGTCTGCTGCTTTATTAAAGCCAGTGAAAGATCCCTGTGCAGACTGCAGTGCACTGCTCAACAAAAAGCAGGGCCAATTTCAATATTAAAACACAGTTTTCAGACTGAGCAGCAGAAACTTTCATTACACAGTTGCTTGGGGGAAAATAAAGGCGACAAATTTATCCAGCTCAGCTATCTTGCTAATCTCCCATTTTCTACCAGCACATCACATAAATACCGTATCTATTACAGCAAGTAAAACCCTATGTTTGGTACTGAAAGCATAAAGAAGGTTACTGCAAACACCACAAATACTAGGCAGCTTCAACAGCTGTTTTTCGGTTTTCTGTACAAGTGAAACACAAGGCACAAGACTGTCTTTAATGTGATCATAAAACCCACATGGACAATGTTAAAAAAAAAAATGAAGTATTGATGGGGCACAAAGCAGGAGGGAGGAATGATGGCGAAAGCTGAAAAGCCAGAGTCACTCCATGCCATTAGATGGTGCTATCCAGCTCTTAATGCAGGCTCCCTGAGCCAAGAGGCAGATTTGCTGGACAGGTTCATAAATAATACATTTCAATCCCCAGGCCCAGGCTGGTTATGGAGTGCCACCCTGCTGCCACACACCAGCAGATGGTGCGTGCTTTTAATTAGGGCCTGCTCACCTCTAATGTGACACTGGGGTGCGCGAGGGAGCGCACGCACTTGTGTGTGTGAAGTTAATAGAATGTGCTAAATATGGGAGCTCATTCTCATCCGCAGCTGCTGTCCTCGCAGGACTTTAGGGGAAGCTGCTTATTTCTCCTGGAAGAGAAAGAACCCCAAATCATTGAGATATTGTTGCTCGATAATGGCTGAATTTCAAATGACCCTGCATATATGTAGGATTAAGCTGTGCATAAACATAGCGTATTTTTTACACAAGATGAATGGTTGCCAAAAGATATCAATACCTAATGACATTTTTCTTAGCCTAAAAACAAGAACAACACAAGCAGCATGTATCCAATACCGTGCACAATTCTTCTAAATTGTAATACAAATGAGAAATGTTATCTACATAAAAAAGATCAATGGGCCTAAAGCAAATTCTTGCTCAGCGTCACACCCATGGGCTGCTTTCTGTACAGATGGTGCACTAATTGTTTCATTTTCTCCCTCTTTCTTCTCACTATACCCAAAAGTTGTTGAGAAAGAAAGGCAGTTTGTTGAGAAAGAAAGGCAGTATACTTTAAAATTGGTCCAATGAAGCTTTCTATCTATAATTAAAAAGTATCCTCCACTGTCTTTCCCTTTTACGTTCTCTTTAAACTTCTATAAATGTTAATGTTCAAATTGAGTTAATTTACATAGGCTTAAGCAAAAGCTTAACTTAATAGGTAGAACATTTCATCTCGAGTATTTTCTAAACACACTTCAAAGAATACTTCCATATCCTGGTACCCTACTGAAGAGTACACCAAGATACAATATATCACTTAAGAAACTGAAGAAGCTGAACTCAAAGCTCAAACCCAACACTGTATTTGGCCACCAAACATCCTTTTTCCCCCTTGAGAGGTGTCAGGGGAACAACATCAGCTTTCCAACAGCCAAATTCTTTCAAAACTGTGTAAGAATTGTGAAGACACAAACACACTGTACATTTTTTTTAAACAACAGCTTTTTATATGCAACAGCTGTTGCAAGCAGCATCAGTTCTGAATCTCAGTGCTGTCTACACTTTCAGTGTTTCTGAACTGGGTATATAACAGAACTGCAATTCTGCTGCAAAGCTATGAACAACTCAGCTCTTTCGAAAATGTAGTAATGGGTATATACCAACAGGTGGTAAGGAAGTATCAAGTATGAAGATAATCCAACTGTGCAGCATATCTGTTTTTCAAAGAGGATTACAGGTCTTCTGGGTGACAAAGAGAGGCTGGCCCGCTGATGAGCCAGCATTACAGCATGTTTCCATTCAACACGCCTAACGCACCAAAAATGCTCATGGCACAGCTCAGCAAGGCAGGGGCAGCAAGCGCATGGCTCTCAACATAACAACCTAGAGCATTAACCTAAAAGAAGCACTACCTGAAGAGATGAGATGAGAAGCACCCTGGCACCGATCTCTCCCTCAGGTCAAATGNTGAAGATAACCCAACTGTGTAGCATATCTGTTTTCCAAAGATTACTCTACAGGTCTTCCGGGTGACAAAGAGAGGCTGGCCCGCTGATGAGCCAGCATTACAGCATGTTTCCATTCAACACGCCTAACGCACCAAAAATGCTCATGGCACAGCTCAGCAAGGCAGGGGCAGCAAGCGCATGGCTCTCAACATAACAACCTAGAGCATTAACCTAAAAGAAGCACTACCTGAAGAGATGAGATGAGAAGCACCCTGGCACCGATCTCTCCCTCAGGTCAAATGGTTAAATGGTTTCAGCCACAGCCTAAGGAACAAGCTCTCTGGAGAAACCCTGCAAGTGCCCAAGCAAATCTGCCAGGATCCCACGCCCAAGCAACTCCTCTGTGTCTCTGGGAAAGCTCCTAGGAACAAGAGCGAGCGTTCATTAACGAACACCGTTACAAACAAAAATCCAATCTATTATTTTTCTCCCCTTTTTTTGGGAATAGACACTGAAAAACTGCCTGAAAGCACCCTTAAGTATTTTTTTGGCTTTTTCTTGGCCATCTGCATATACTGAAATTTTAATAGAAAACACTTTGTTTTTGTCTTCTGCGAAGATTTTCCAGCTCGCTAGCAACCATAGGCCACAAATAAGACTGTATAGTTACATACATTTGCTTATAAATACATACCACTTTCTGTGATGTCTACTTCTGTGCATCTGTCACACAATTAAATCCCAATTAAATGAAAAGTATGTACTTACTGAGTAATAGTTTCAGTATAAGAGCTTCAAAGCAAATCCATGCAGGTGAATGACTATGCGAGGTAACAGATGCCCATAAATAGCAAATAAAAAGACTGGCTGTGGGTTAATCTGAAAAAAACACCATGGCCAAAGCATTGGGAGAGACTCACGGGCAAAGGGCACTAAATGCTAATGTTAAAAGACAACAATGTAGTAAATAGTAAATGCAAAGAGTTATCACAAGAAAACACAGCCTTTTTCCTCACACTCAGTCATTACCTCTAACTTCGATGAGTCCAACCTTTTTTCTTCCCTGAAGCACAACTGAAATCCTATCATGTGTCATATCCTCATAAAAACAAAGCCTACCAGCAGGGAAATCTGAAACAACGGCTGTTAAAGAAAAATGAAATCACAACCCAGGTACTTCAGAATATAATTGCTGTTTGGGGATTTAGATATTTTTATTTCAAAAATGTTTACTTATTCGATGCCTGACCAGAAAATAAAAATCACTTTTCAAGTCTCCACTGTTGTACCTTTGTACACAGCTAAAATAGAGCATAAGGAAAAAAAGCGGCGGGAAGCAGATTTGCCTTGAGCTACGGAGTATTCTGCCCTCAAAATAAATCAGACCAAGTAATATTTGTCTCTGCACCACTCTGCATTTTACCAGTACGCAAGATACGTCGAAGGTTTAAACCATTTTTCAAAAGCAGCCTTATAAATATGGTGACATTTAATCCCTGTGACTGTGAGCAAAACCAGTGTATTAATGGAGCCCATCACAGCTAGAGGCAGCGCACTGCTAAACATAATGGCCATTACAAATTGCTGGTTGCTGAGCACTGATACGAAGACTGAAGAGGAAGACTATGATATATAACCTCTGCAAACAAAACAGATCACAGGGGAAGAGGCCAGAGATTTCAAAACATTCAAGACTTCTTCAAAAAAAGGAATAAAGTGAAATGACTCTTTTCCTCATTAGCTTAAGTTGTATTTAATAAATTAAGATGAGCAAGCTACTGCCAGGGTTTCCAAGCGAGCCTCATGACTTTGGGTTTGTCCTTGCTGAACTATATATGGCTGATGTTGGCCTTTTCCTTCAGCCTGTCTAGGTCCCTCTGGACGGCAGCCCTGACAAGTACGTCAAGTCTTCCACTTCGGCGTCACCTGCGAACTTCGTAAGCAAGCCCCATCATCTCCTTCAGGTCACTCATACAGATGGGAAACAGAACAGGTCCCAAGATATATTCCTGCTCTGCCCACTTATTACCAGCCTCCCAGTGGTGAGCAGGATGCAGTAAATACTCTATTCTGAGACCAAATCATCTAAACAACTTTCAACCCATCTAGTTGTTCACTTATCAAGATGTAACACCCTAACTGGGATACAAAAACGTAATTGCAGCCAGTGTCAAAAGCTTTGCTGAACCTGATGTAAATGATATCCACCACTCTCCCCTCATCCACAAATCCAGTCATTTTTATCACAGAAAGCAATCAGGTTGGTCAGATATGAGTCACTCTTGGTAAAATGATGCTGGCTGTTCCCAAACACCTTCTTCACTTTCACATGCTCAGAATACTACCAGGGCTATTACTATATAATTAACTACTCCTGTTTTTGCAGGTCTTTGAAACATACATTTTGTTGCTGTACTTCTAAAAATAAAAAGTCATTGGTTTAACTCTAAGCATAAAGAATTTCTGCAGAAGGGAGTGTTTTTCAGAATCTCAAGATAAAAAAGTAAAGTTTCAGCAACTAAAAGGTTTTTTTTAAAAAAAGAAATCTTAATTAGAGTTGCTACTGTAATGTTACATTAAAAAAAAAAAAAAAAAGAAAGATTAAACTAGAGGGTATTAATCAATTGAATAAGTTGCTCAGTTAACGAGGCATTAGGCAGGGATGTGCTGCAGACGCTAGAAGCAATATATGCCACAGATAACAAGTGTCCCCATGGCCTAAAATGGTAATAACTCTCTGCTGAGCTTTAAATGTCCAAGATCCTGACAACTGCTGACCAGGACACTATGGTCACTGAGCAGTCCAATTACCAGGTGGGGAATTCATTGGAGTCTCCAGTTCAAATCCCAACAAGACTTCTCTGTTCTTCCTCTAGAGGCAGATAAACACCACTCCATTTGTTGGGCTACTATTTCTGATGAATTTTGAAGAAAAGATCTAGTGCATTGTGAACTGACGTTACAAGTTGTGTTATGTTTTTATGGCAAGATTGGAGTTTTAGTCCAACACTGTGGCCAAAATTTCCCTTTCACTGTTGTGCTCTACACCTGCCAGGTACTGCCTGATGAACAGAGCTGTGAATGTGCTAATGGGTACCTTGAAGACTGCTTGACAATACTTGGCCTTTTGTCTATTGTAACTGTTCATTTGGAAACTAACTGGGTGCCAAGGACCCTCACTGGTTGGAAGAATTTTCCATTTGCCAGAGGAAAATGACTTGCCTTTGCTGGAGTGCTTAGGTTTTTGAATTAAGCAACAAGACAATAAAGCCTTGAGATTTTCCAGTTTTTTGAATTATTATGTGTTTGGCCTAGATGACAATCAGATTTTTATAGGACATTTCTGAAGCACAGTATTATTTTTAAAACTAAAGATTCTGATATAATACATATTTGGTTACAGTAACTATATTATTCTTTTAATGTAGAAATGATAAACGTGCCAATTACCTGACGGAAAAGGATTGACTTGAAGGAAAATATATTGACAGCATACAGTTTTAAATGAATAACTGAGATGTCTTGGCTTTTGAAGGACCTTCTTTCAGCAACAGTCCTATGAAGCTTTTCTGAAGCTTTGTTGGTCATTTTGATAGGCGAGACATTTGGAGAATACAGAACAGACTGCTAACAAAGGTTTACTTTATAAATTCACCCTTAGATTGATTCTAGTAATGAAGACTATTAATTTGCTTCTTGATTTTTGCTTGAGTAAACTTGTGATAAAAAAATGATAGATTCAAAATGAATCTAATAAAAGAAATGACTGCTTCCCATCTGACTTGAATGCAATCTCATTATAAAGAGGACAAGAAACCATAAATATCCTTGTAATTAAACAATTTATATGAAGGAACAGACTGTCTGTTCCGTCTGTATACAGACAATGCACTAAAAGTTACAGGATTTGGAAGACTGGACTTATTCCTCAAACTTTATCCTTTCATCCATTTCTTCATCTGTTTCTATCAGCTTTACAGCTTATCTAAGAATCTTTGTTTCTTAAAATTCAGTCAGTAGTGACAAACATCCCCCACTGGACCTCCCATCACCATATGGCTCAATGACCTTTCTTCATTTACAGCAAAGCAATTCATGTTTAGCTTAACACATTTGCAACATCAATTTTGACAACAGTGATGGATATTTGAAATTACAATGTAATAGTTAGCAGCATAGAAAATTCTAATAAACTCAAAGCTCATTACTCAAACCTAAAACCTAAAAAATCAATTTGTAATACATAACATAAAATCACTGTCCTACTTTTGCCTACAACAGAGTACTGATTATTATCTTTAGATATTTGGGACAGTAAATATAGTAGCACCTTTGAACAATACATGAAATGTCAGGAAGCTCAGATACAGACTACTGTGATTATGTTATCAAAAGCAGAGGCACAGAAAAATACCAGCTGAAGACTGTTTTTATATGCTATGAATGTATGAATGTTACCTAAGGCAGAGTTAGTCTAGCGAGCTACATTTTTCCCTCTGCAGCTCCTTCTAATTGTTACCAGTTACGGGAGTCTTAACCAATCTCCCACATTAGTAACACCAGCCTCAAAGAATGAGAGCTAAAAAGCCCAGTTTCAGCCAAGAGTAGGGCAGCAACCTAGAGGTGCAACGGGTAAAAGTCCTGGGTATCGTTTCATCCTCATGTGAAATGAGATTTAGCTTTTTACACAGTAAAACAAGTTGGGAGAACCACAGATTAACAGAGGTAAGGCTTGAAGAGCAGCATATTTTGGTTAGCAAAGCTGACTGCTTACTCATGGACCATATCAGATTCATATATTTTGAAAAGAGGCAGAGATGATCTGCATCCACCTCAGCTATCCAGCATCTCCAAGCAGCTGGTGTACCATGTCAGAACTACCCACCTGGCACTCTGCAGCTTGCACTTCTCAGCTGCTATTGACACAAAGAAGTCTTTAAAAATGAATACAGAAATAAGCAAGAATCTTTGCCAGCTAGTTAGCTATGAAGTGCCCATGGCTCTCAAATTCTGGAGAAAAAAAAGAGCGTGATGACTAGCGACTAATGTACCTGAGACCCCTACCAGCTCCAGCAAAACAAATTCATTTTTTTCTGGGACTGATTATACCTGTCTTCCGGAGTTCAGGGGTAACGTATATCAAAGAAGGACGAAATCCTAAGTGAAGTAATACAATGTTCCTGAAAGTTACTTTACATCAAAGGAAAGAAAAGATTATACCCATTTTCCTATCAGTTTTTCCCTACAGTTACCCCAAAATGTGAGGTAGGATGGAATATCTGTCTTCCACTTACAGAGCTGAGGATGGTTATTGCTATCAGACAGAATGTTTCTTCTGGTCTAAATATGGCCTTTACTGCTAAAACTGCTGTGTAGATGCTCTTACTCCCAGCAGCTGTAGATCTCAGTATGCAATGTGATACTTTGGTCTGACCAGACAGCAAAATACCACCTCTTTTAAAATCAGACAGAAAAATGAGGAGAAATTAAAAACCTTAGATGTGCCAGTCCAATGAACAGAAGTCATTCAGTAAAGCTGCTCACAGAGCCTCTGCGCAGTGAAGCAGTTTAATCTTAGCACCATAACAGAAAGGGAGAATAGAAATGTTCAGAAAGACAGAGATCGATCTCCTTTCTGCAAGAAAAGAAACAAGGACAAAATATTGCCATTTAATCTACTCAAGCCTAAGTATGTAAATCCAGATGTTAAAATTTACAAGTCTAAGATACAATTTAGGCAGAGGGTGGTGATTTTCCAAATATAAAGACAACCTCTTAACATTCTCTCTTGGAGGTTAAACTGTGAAAAAAAAAATCACTTTGTCCTTTTGAACAAGAATACGTTCAGACTAGCGACTCCAAAAACTGTGGAAGGTTCTGCATTTCAAGCCAATCGTGTTGCAAAAAAAGGAGGCAGTAGACTCATAGGAAAATAAGCACTAATTCACAAGAGTGATAGTAGCACTGTCTGTCCTTTATCTGTGGAAAAAAAAATACACATATAGCTAGCACTGACTCTTTTCACTGCTATGGACACATAACAGTTAATCTAAACATGGCATTAACCTCTAGCTTTAAACTCAGTATCATGGAATCATGAGTAAAGGTATCACACGTGATATTAGCAGAGGAAAAGATTGGCCTATTCCTCATGAGAATGCATTCAGTACCTCTTCTAAGAACTCTAGGGCAAATTACCTTCTGTTTTGGCACATGACACAGATAACACAAGTATTTCCAGTCTTAAAATAAATTATCCACAAAAGCTGCAAAAGGACTTGGTCCCCAGTTCATGGCAGCAATAATTTGCACTGATACAGAATCTGTTCTTCATGGATTCCAGCAAATTACTGGGATAAAGAAAGAAACAATCAAGTCTCAAAATCCATACAGATTAATAAGCACTGTCATTCCACACCCCAAAGAACTGAGGAATAGGATACCTTTTTGCCCAACACTGCGTCGCTGTAGCTGCTAAGACTATGTTCATCCTATGTTCCAATTGCTGATTGTGGAGATGCCACCATCAATTTGATAAAATTCATATTCACATTAAAACTCTGCAAATTATAAGCATTAATTTTTGATATAAATTATTAACTGAAAATAATATACAAATTTAATAAGAGATGTGCTCAATAGCTCTGGAAATCAGGAAACCCATTTAGAGGTATAATTACAGACCAGATGAAATACATCTTTTATTATTGTTTTGTAAACAAAACACTTCAGCATTTATTTTCATACCGTAAATTCAGTCTGGCCAGGGAAAAGATGTCTAGATTATTAGTAAGATATCTAATTTAGTTTGGGCAGTGATAAAGTTATTTAACTTAATTAAGAAATGTCTCTCCCTTCACAACCCGTTTACACACAAAGACAAATTTGAAAATCTATTTGCTAATTTCTTGCCCTAGAAAACTACTGTGCTATCCTATATAAGGCAGAAAGTTGCAAGATGTTTCCTGGAACTCAAACTGAAGTTAGTTCCAAGGCAACACAGAAGGTTTCTATTTGATATCTAAAATATAGTTCAAGCTACAGCGTTTTCTTAAATACTTCATTTAATCTTTATTGATTTTAAAAGTTTTCATGAAAAAAGGAAGAAGTCTGAGGCTGTTTAAATAACCAGAAGTATTGGTTATATATATAAGTATTGGTTGTGGAGAAGGCACATTCTGATGAGCGAAAGGATTAGTCTTGCAAATAATCCCATTAAAGACAGAAAGCAAAACTTTACGATAAATCCCCTCCACCCCCAGACCTGCTGTTCTTAACTGTGATTAACTTTGCAGATAAATGATGGCTTCCAAAAAACTCCACTACATTTCACTCTTGTTCTGCTCTTCTAAAATGGTCTGCAGAAAGGACTTTTGTAACATGCAACAGTTGCTTGCGACCATTCTACCAGGTAAACTGATTTTCTCTCTCCTTGTCCTCTCCTACAGGACAAGCTCAGACCAATGACATAATCTAAACCAACATGAGTATATCAATTAACAATAATGTATTATTCTCCAGTATTCAATTACCTAAACTGCACCATTTATGAATTATCTGCTAGTTATGTTGATATTCTGAATATTTTGCCTAACAGAGTACAACTAAACTGCTAAGTAAATTTAGAATGGGTAAGCATGTCATAGAAAAATTACATTTTTTAGGCAGAATCTAAGAATCAGGCAAGGTCCTGAGGAAAAACTAGTGCCTGACACACATCATCTTGTTCTTGTCCCTCTAATTTCCAGTCTTCATGGTACAAATTGATCTCTGCACCTTCTTTACTGTGCACATGGTTTTGTGTTTCATACTACTTTTATTTTCCAGTATCCTCTCCTTCCACACTCTTCCAGCTAACTACACAAGTGACCCTGTTATTTTGCGTCAGCCTGTCTTTCAAGACGTTAGAGCTGGAAGGCCTAGGATAGGGCTTCTCCTTGCAGACCCACAGAAGAGACTAGAACTATAAAATGTTATTTATTCAACAACCTGAAAACACGGAGAAAGTCACTCAGGGATGTAGGGTTCTGATTCGATATCAAGTATCGATAGTAAGCACAAACTGATAGAGTATTCCTATTTTTTAAAAATTATTTCATCAGATCACAGAATGGTTGAGGTTGGAAGGGACCTCTACAGATCATCTAGTCCAACCCCCTGCTCCAGCAGGGACACCCAAAGCACGTGACACAGGGTGGCATCCAGGCGGGTTTGGAAGATCTCCAGAGAAGGAGACTCCACAGCCTCTCTGGGCAGCCTGTGCCAGGGCTCTGTTATCCTCACAGGAAAGAAGCTCTTCCTCATATGGGGGTAGAACTTTAAGTGTTTCACCTTATACTCGTTACCCTTTGTCCTGTCACCAGCCACCACGGAGAAGAACCTGGCCCCATCCTCCCTACAGTCATCCCCAGGTACTTGAACATGTCGATCAAATCTCCTCTCAGCCTTCTCTTCTCCACACTAAACAGGCCCAGCTTGCTTAGTCTTTCCTCATATGACGAATGCTCCCATCCCTTAAGATAAATTAATGGTCAGGAGGTTGTATTGCTGACTGCTACTAAAAAAAAAAAAAAAAAAAGAAGAAATAAAAAAAAGCTTTAAATAATACAATTATAATTAACAAAAAACTCTCGAGAAGTTTTATAAGAAATACCCTTGCCCTTGTCTATTGAGTTACAGAAGTCATTTTATTACATGGACATTTGACCTTCACCCTGTCACCAAAGTTCTTATCAGTTAAATTTGTAACAGAGGGAGGGTTATTGAGATATCAGGAAAGGTAATATTAGTCACTTGGGGAATCTTTTCACATGTAATATATTTGCAAAATGCTGTTTTTGAGAGAACAAGATAGCATAAATAATCAAAACAGATTTGCTGAAAGCAACCAGCAGCTTTTGTACACTGACAAGACACATTAAAAAAAGGCATATTCTACATTTATATCTTCTGAAAAACTTTTGGACAAGCCAAGAGCTCAATTCTGCACTGAAAAATAAATGTAAACCAGAATAATATGAACCTTATAAAAGGAGAATTCTTTGGGAAAGATCTTCCATTTGTGGCTTATTAAAACTCTCCCTCAGCATGATCAACTGCACACGGTTTTGAACTTGAACAAAGTCCGGACAGTGTTTTGAAGAAATCTTACCATCTACTTGCTAACTTTTTTATTAAATGAAGAGGAAAAAAAAAAAAAAGACATTATCTGCCTCCACAATATACGATTACAAGTGAGCATCTGTGGATGTTTTCCTCTTCGGGGGTAAGGGTCAAATTTAGCACATCGTTTAAGCTTATGTTAAAATGCAGAGCTGAACTGGAGCTCACAAGAAAGCAACATGAAGGCTCTAAGGAGGCTGTGTCCACATTTCCCTGGCTTCTGCAAATGATGAGCAGATGTTTATGTCTGCACTCTGAGTATTGTGATATTCTATGTGTTTGTTAAAGAAACAAATAATGCCAGCGAATAAATATTACCAAGCCTCAACACCACAGATATCGCGAGTAAATTTTAGCTAGAAGGAACCATGTACTGTGCAAGAGAACATCTAAGAGAAAGGCAGACACAACTCTGTAAGAACTCACCTCAAAGGGTATTCACACCTGTAAGCTGAATTGTAGAAACTCCAATACCATGAGTTACTGACTACTGACAATTTATTATAAGCAATTACAAACTCCAGGGAAGTTTTTTATTTTATTTTGTTTTAAAGCAAAGAAGATTGCTGCTATCTTGGATATATAATGCAAATTGACTATTGAACCTTTCCGTGGATACTGTGGGATGGAGAACAACTGCCTTCTACCTACAACATTTTTAGCAGACATCTCCTAACATAAGGTCCTGAAATCCACATACAAATTGTGTATGCCTTGCAGGCATAACAGAATACAAGCAGAATTTATTACAAAAAAGTCAAAAGAAATGCATAAAATTGAGTAATCTCTGTCCATCTTGCTACAGCTGAACCATATATATGAGAAAATGAAGAGCACATAAAAATCCCCAAATGTTGGATTTTGTAATGAGGCCTATGTCTTGCAAGTATGTAATGCTGTAGCTTTTGCTTAGAAATTCAACCCAATTATTTACTTCAAAACTGTTAGCACTTTGTATGTGGAACAGATACTCTTCTTTGGCAGCTAGAATGAGACATTCTTACTTTTATATGAGCTAATGATTTAGAAACAGGATAATTCCAAACCGGGATGTGCCAGACAAGCAGCCTTGGCAATGAAGTTTGTGGAGAATCTGACTGTTGTCACATTCAGAATCTAGCCAGTCATTCTGAATCTCAGGCTGATTTGACATAAATGCTCATGGAGATGTATTTATGTAAGTATGTGCTTATTGCAATCTATATATAAAAATACTATAAATCCTGCCAACATAAAAATCAGCATTTTATCAATTTTTAAGCTAAGCATATTTTGATCTAAATCCTACAGAAATCAAGAAGAAAAACACACTGTGATTTAAGCTTCAGGGGATTGTATTTGTAGCAAGAGTAACACAGCTATCATACTTCATCCATCTTCCACAGTGACTTTCCATCTCACTTTAGCCAGGGATTTTTCAAGATAGATTAATGGGATGGAGCAGAAGTGAATTTCTGACCTTTTGCGTTTTTTGTATTAAAACACAAACAGGTGTGTGCACATACACACACACACACAGAATCAAATTTTATTTACTTTGTATGTGGGTTCCATTCATTTAGAATGATTTAATTATGATCTAACCAATTGCTAATGACTTTTTACAAGACTTTGTGAAAAACAAGATGCTGAAGAAATGTCATAATATCCTGAGACTCTGTACAGTAATCACACCCAGCATTTTGGCATTTAGCCATTCACAGTGCAGAACCTTTAAATTTTCCTTCAAAATACCTTAAGATTTTATTTGAGGCACGTTCTGTTAATGGAGACAGCAAAAGCAACACAACCAAATTCTTTCATTAGTATCATATGAAATGCTTAGTTGTCTCCTGAGAAAAATGTTAGAATTTTATAAAAAGATCAGGTGAGAAGAACTATAAATTCTCATTTCTAACTAAAAAAAAAAAGGGGAGGGGGGGAAGGAAAAAGTCAGTTTTCTGAGGGAAAAAGTTTTCCATAATATCGGGCTAGGTAGAATTATATCATCAGAGTTATCGGTGGCATATTCATTCTTGCAAAATAACACTAATTATCAAGAAGATAAAAGCAAACTCCTCCTCCTAAACCTGAAGCATCTTCCTTTGCCAGAGTGGGGAAGACGACTCGTTCTGACTTTGGAGCCACCCCGCACACAGGGCTCTGTGCAAACCTGCCATGGACGGGCTGGCAGGGCTCCTCGCACTTGCAAGGAAACAAACGATGCAGAGAGTTCGCTGCTCCCAGCCAGTTTTCTTGGAAGAACAGCCTGCTAGGTGCCCTACTGCTGCCAAGAGCAAACCCAAAAGCCAAGGGAAGAACTTTACCATGGAGGTAGTCAGGCCACGTCCTTGGGGTTACGAGTTACTAAAGTTGTGACTCTAAAAGTCAGCTGATTACCTACCGAAATCCAACCAGTTCCTTCCAGTGCAAAATTATTATTATTATTTTTTTTTTTNACCAGCTGATTACCTACCGAAATCCAAGCAGTTCCTTCCGGTGCATTTTTTTTTTTTTTTTTTAATCCAGAATTCCCATCTTGTAAAGAATACCTGGAATTACAGCTTATGCCCATTCTGTCTGGAACAAATCTCAGAATTACAGATCAGTATCTTACACATAGGAGAAATGATATGTGCATGTTTATTGACATGAAACACTGACAAAAGCAGTGATTTTTCTACTACTGTCATTAGTTGTTATACAAATTCTTCTTAACACTGGATTTTACATAAAAAGAAAAGATTTCTATCTTCTCCTGGGCTATATAAAGAATGCAAATAATATCTTGGATAACAACTGCATCAGGTTTCCTTAATTTGAGTGCTTTTGCTAAAATAGCAAAGTTAATTAATCAGTTCTTGGAGGAGGACAGCACACATTCTTCCTCCAACTACAACAATTAAAATTGTCAGAACTTTGGGCACCATGCATGTGCTCCAAATTCTCCCTTGGAAGTCATTACTGTTTAAACGCTCTAACAAAAACAAACAAACAAAATCCCAAAAGTTACTAAAGTGCACCAAAACTGATGTGTACTTATTTTTTTCTGTTTAGGAAGAACATAATTTTAAATATACAAGGTAAGTGGAAAATGACAATCATCCCTGTCACTTTGAAATCCGTGAATCCAGGATGATCACTCCTAATGAAAAGATCAAGAACATTTTTGTCGGAATGATTCTCAGTTGGGAAATATTACTGTTAAAATCAAAACATTTTGAGGAAAAAAAGAAAAGATTCCATTTGGCTTAAATTTCATTTCAGAGAATAATACTATCCAATGGCCTTGTTTTCATCTTTCTGGAACATTTGGAATGTTTTAATTATTTTCCCAAACATTGCATATATTGTAGGTATAGGAAAGTCAAATAAAAAATTCAAAGTCATCACCCCAAAGTCTGGCAATCCAAACCCACATTCATTCCCGTGCCTCTGTTGACCTTCTCCTTGAAAAGCACCGGCCTTTCCATGTTCCACTACAATTTAGAACATAACAATTATTATCCTTTTTACAGTTTTAGTAGCACCGAGAGCTCATAAAAACACAGATATCACCGAAACCCTGAGGCAACAAGAGAGAAGGTACATACAAAGATGCATCGACTGTGACAGAACTAGGCAGTATATATGTAAGAGCCTACAGTATTGTTAAAAGATCTGCATGGAAGGTGGTCATCAAAATAATGTCCAGAACTTTAGCTTCTCAAAGAAAACAATACTAACCAGGTTAGAGATGTGCATGAAAGCACCACAGACCTGACGTGCAAATATGCTCTGCTTCATCGTGCACGGTTTCCCAGGCAAGTCATAGGCAACTGCCAGGTCACAGCAGCAGTCGGAGCACTTGCCCATTCATCACACGGGAAGACGATGCCTGCTTTCAGCCCTGACTTGCTTTCATTTTTTAAATAGACAACACAGATAGCTAGATAGCTGTCACGTTGAAAAACAACAAAAAAAGAACAAAAAAGTTCTTTTAGCTGATACATATATTCAATTTGAAGAAAGAAAAACAAGCATCTGTTTTCTTTGCACAGCCGAAGTGTAAAACAGTGACAGTTCACAGCCGCAGTTCAGCCATGTTTCTCCACACAGAAGTTGGACAGTTCTAATGGACAAACAGACAGCTTATATTTTAATGTATTTCTTACTTGACTTGTAAACTACTACTCAGGACAGAACACTAAAATCCTTTCAGGACATGCCTCTGCTTTTCTTGCTGCTGTTTTGGGGAGATTTTTTTTCTTCCCTTGCCCCCCCCCCCCAACCTTCAGTCTTTTTTCCTCAAGTAATTTATGCTATCATGATACCGAGAACTGACTTATCCAGCTGTAATACATAAAACCCTAACGCAGTTGTTAAAATACCTGGGTGATAAAAGTGAAAGAGAATCAGTGTTCAGATTCCATATGCTGGTGACAAAGAACAAAGTAATATTTTCAGTTAAAGCTACCAAATGCTGCATCTTCAGAGGAAGAGAAAGAATCCCATTTGAAAAAACTTACTGTCTGAACTGCATTTAATACAAACTGTGTGGTCACAAGGGTTATTAGCAGAATTTTAAATCTGAAGAACTGTGACTATAACGCAAGTACTGCTCAGTTTATCCTTCATGTGTGCAAAAATCCCGAATAGGCTTGACTGCATTTCGTGAACTAAAGCACATGCACATTTCCCACAGTGTGTTCTCCCTCTGGTCAAGGGAACCTTTGAAGAGGAGAACACGTGGAAACAGACAGCCTGAACCGCTGCGGCAGTAACAACGTACCCTGGATACCAGCTTTCCTACTGCTACATCAGCCAGGCACCTTCCTTGCAGCTGCTTGCCCTTCGACGGGCTAACTGGGCATGGCCAGAAGCCTCTGCGGCAACACATGTGGGCAAAGCCCACCGGGCAGCCTGCAAACACTCAAAAAACCAACAAACAAAAAACTAGACCCAAACACATTTATCACAAGGAACTTACAGGATTTTTAAAAATGAAGATTTTTACATGTTGATTTTATGCACCGTACAAAAAAAAGTTTTCTTTTTAAAACAAGTAATTTCCCAAACAACATCTGAAGCTACATATTAAAGCCTCACCTTACAATAGCCTATATAAAAAAAAAAAAAAAAAAAAAAAAAAAAAAAAAAAAAAAAAAGAAGCAGGCATCAGATGTGCTGTCAGGGATTTTAAAGCAAATTAAACCACTGCAAAAGTAAGGCGCGATCAAACAAAAATCACTTGACGAAACTGAAGTTTGTTGAACTGCTAAAGTTTGCTTCATCATTTCAGAGAATGGTGAAATGAAAACATTCAGTTTGTCCAGATCAACAACTACTTCATTCAAGGCTAAGAAAGCGACACTAAATGCATACGCATATCTTCCTTCATAGTAGAACTTATTATGCTTGTTTTTGTTCTGAGGTTGGCAGTTATCTGCAGAAAGCAGATTTGCTAGCTGCAAAATCTTGAAGGACATGGTTCAGATGAAATTGTCTGTATTTATTTAACTGGTTTCCAATGCAAAACATGTTTTCACAAATTTTTTCATTCCTTCTCCAGTATTTTGTATAATTTTATTAAGTAATAATATTGTCCATTCTCATAAACACCCCCATTTCCACTAAAAAAATGCACATAAAAAAATGCTTTATACAATACACTATACATTGAGTACACCACATATCATGCATACCTCATGTCATATTTACCTAACATATGATATAAAACATATTTTGTTATTTATGTTTATATTTTTAATATAAAAATAAAAATAAAAACTTCTGCCAGTTAACAAAAAGAAGAATGGGTAACTGAAATAAATAAATCACATAAAATCTTAAACACAAAAACTTGCAGAAGTATTTGCAACAGAAGTACCTGGAGCTCCTGACGCTGCTTGTAACTACAAGAAATTAAATAAAAATGGAAAGTAGACCAACAGAAAGTGTATATATGATGTTCCCCAGAACTTACTACTCAGCATGCGTTGGTGCTTATAGGCCTGGGATGGCTGAGGAGCAGAGAACCTCAGCAATACTGGCTAGGCAGAAGCTCCGGAGCTCTGATTAGACGGACCTTTCAGCTGGAGGTAGTAGGAATCCCCCAAGCAGCCATGGCACTGGCTCAGCCCATGTCCCGATAACTTTAAACAGTGGAGCTACTATGGTCTCTTCGCATTAACTTCTTCAGTCCTGCAATACACATCTGGAGAGAAAAACTCCTTTCCCTCCATTCCAGCAAGTTTTAACCACTGAGCTTCAGTCACTTCAACCAAACCGCAGAGTTCAGACCATTCTTATTTGCAAACAGATGTTTTAACTTTTGATTTGTAATGGCTTATAAATTCTTTCAACTGTTTTTTTGTACCAAAAGAGAAATGCAAAATCCATTCATTATTTCACAACGTTCATTTGTTATTTAAAAATTATTACAGAAAACCAATTAATTTAGTTAGCGTTACTGTAGCAGGCTCTTCCTTTTGTTAATCAAGCAGAATAACTTTTTTTTTTTTAGCTCCAAATTTAACATCACCACCCTTTACATATTGATTTTCCTACAGTGCAACTCACACTTCCATCTTCAGAAAACATGCATGTGTAACAGGGCAGAAAGGCAGACAGGAAATTACTTACTGTCTACTAAATTCTCTCCTGCTGTTAAAACCTGGCCTCCACATCTGGGTTTTGGAGCACTCCATAACATTTACTGCAGGACTCTGGAGATGATCCTACGTGTTATTATTCTAAACACTGTTGGAGCTGAACTTAGTGACTTTGAGATACTAACATTACACTTCCCATTTAGCCCTCTCAAGGGGCTAGTTGAAGGAAATTTGGCATTAAAAAAATACAGAATATACTAGAAAAATTACAAAACAAAAATACTTGATTCTAAATCAGAATCTAGATGCACCTCTTTAAGAGCAAAATCACATTAATCAAATAGGGAGACACCAAGCAGGAGATCACACTTACAAACATGAATTGTTTGCACTGATGACATGTTCTTAAATTCTGCCACTGGAATAAGGAATCAGTAAGTTTATACTTAATACTTCTATGATTTGCCACCAATACAGAGTTGTTGTGGTCCCAACAGATCTCTACATGTAAGAGCTACTCATTGCTCCACGCTAGGAGCTGCTAGTGTTGACAAGTCTGCACACACAACGAGACTTCATACAGTTGCTGGTTTTCTAGCACCTAAAAACAGGCCTATCAAAAACTGAGACCGTTCCCTAAGGAAAGTTCGTACCATGATACAGCTTTGCAAAGCTGCAGAAATCCGAGGACCACACTTATCTATGATTTCTGTGCTTTAAACCTTGTTAGTGTTAAAGTACTATGGGAAAAGAATGCAAAGGTTTACATCACGTTAAGCAGAAGACTCGCCAGCGCACCTTGCACCGCTGCAGTGTGACGAGTCACCCGCTCCCCGAGACGCACGCCAAGACCTGGGTACTGCGGCTGCAAGCCCGGCTACCCCACTCGTGTGGGGCAGCAGCGCGAGCGGCCGGGGCCTGTGTTCATGGAGGAGAGGAGCTGACACCCGCCCACATCACTCTGCCCATGCACATGCAGCTGGGCAGAGCGGGGCACGCGAGGGTCTGCACTGTGGGACTGGACTGTGGGTCCAGCTGCCCCACCGACCACTCCAGCACAAACCCACTGCGAGGAACACGGTGCGGCCCGGCCGGCAGCTGCACCCAGCCGGCCACCAGGCCCATGTCTCGCGGGCCACCCCTGCTACACACAGCCGGCTCTCATCCACAGCAAGGGCGGCCCGGCACACTCAGGACAGGGCAAGGACCTTGACAGCACAGGAACAAGAGACGGAGGCAGGAGCGAAGCTGGCGTAGAGCCCACGTGCAATTAGCTCCAGCCGAGGACGACCCATCAGCTCCAGCTCAGTTTCGGCCTTCAGAAACTCGCTGCCTCCCTCACGCAGGCTGGGGCACGCAACGCCCGGCTCGGCTCGGGGACGGCCGCGCCGGGCCCGGCGCTGCTCGGCGCGCAGGAGGGGGCCGCAGGCCGCGCTCCCGCGAGGCAGCGGAGCGCGGCGGGCACCGCGCCATCCCCTCGGCGCTGCCGGGGCGCAGCCCCGCGTGCACGCAGCAGATACCGCCGCGGGGACGGGCCGTGCTCTCGCGCGGGGCCCTGTCGTCGCAGACGGGCCCTCTGCTGAGACACGGCGCGGGGCTTTCGCGGGGCACCCAGGGCAGGGCCTCGGCCTCGC
>VWPW01007403.1:356677-375949 GCA_013389825.1 Crypturellus undulatus
GCCGGCGCTTCCCCGGCGGGGCGGCCGCCGCGGAAACCCGCCCGGGGCCGGCGCTGCGGCGGGGGCCGGTGACCTTGCCGCGTTTTGCTGCTGTTATTTGTTTTTGCGGAAGTTGTTCTGAAATTACGTGTGTTCTTAGCAGACCCCAGCTCTGGCGGGACGAAATTGAAGTGCGTTAGGAAAAGGGGAAACCACGTCCAAGCGAATGGGCTGGTGGTAGCAGCCTGTGGGCAGGGTAGTGCTTGGCTGTGCACGCGTTGTGTGTTTTAGTGCTCCTGGCCCTTTCCTTAAGGGGGTTCTGGGCTGAAATGGGGTTATTAAGGAGGTAAAAACCCTAATGGGAGTGAGGAAGTGCTCTGTGTGACTGGCGATACAAAAGTCACTGATTGAGTGTCAGGGAGGGAATACTAGACACTTAACGTTTGGTCAGTGCTCACTTAAAGAGCTCCTGCACAAGTGCGGCAAAGTTTCAGTCAGGAGAGAGCTCCGGGACCTGCAGCACCGCAGGGGATGCACAAATTCCTGATCAGGGATCCCGCCTTATCTCGAATCCTGTTCTCTGAATCATTGGTGCTGCTAGACCTGTACAGCTACCGCTCAGGTACTGTTTAAATTGAGTCTTGGAGGGNCTCCTGCACGAGTGTTTGCGGCAAAGTTTCAGTCAGGAGCTCCGGGAGTTTCAAGAGCTCCCGGACCTGCAGCACCGCAGGGGATGCACAAATTCCTGATCAGGGATCCTGTCTTATCTCGAATCCTGTTCTCTGAATCATTGGTGCTGCTAGACCTGTACAGCTACCGCTCAGGTACTGTTTAAATTGAGTCTTGGAGGGAGGTTAGTAAGGATTTCCTGCCTCGACTTTTGTTTTTAATTGGAAATCTCCAGTACTGTTTTTCTGGCCTGTTCCACATCTACTTGAGAAGTGGGTGCTCCACATTTCTCAGTGCCCTCCCCCAAGGCCCCCTTGGGTAGAAGTTTCCAAAAAGTGAGTGGTTACATTGAATTTTAAGTGAGGTAGCCAGGACCCACTTAGGCCAAACAACAGGTTATCTGAGCAGTTCTGCCTGTTTAGTTGATAAATCTTAGGTTTTATTCTTTTCTGCTATGAGACTGGACCCTTTATTCCACTTAAACACCTTTTTTATTATTGCTTACATTTGAGACAGCCTGCTTGACTTATTGCTGGAAACAAAGCATCCTCCTCAGCTGNCCACTTAGGGTAAAATGAGTCTTGAAGAAGGCAGTACCTAGGCAGGAATCTATATGTACAACGTATGTATATTGTACAGACCTCCAGACAACAGGTTATCTGAGCAGTTCTGCCTGTTTAGTTGATAAATCTTAGGTTTTATCCTTTTCTGCTATGAGACTGGACCCTTTATTCCACTTAAACACCTTTTTTATTATTGCTTACATTTGAGACAGCCTGCTTGACTTATTGCTGGAAACAAAGCATCTTCCTCAGCTGAAAGTTTTGTTGGTGCAGAGTAAATTTCACTTTGTAACTCAGGTTTGATGTTGTGCCTGTAGCTGATACCATCTGTTAAAATTATCCACAATATGCTTTTTTCCCTATTTATTAGAATGTTTCTGCTTTGTCCACACTAACTTATATACGTAGTGTATGTTTATATACGATCTACTTTTGTCTCTGCCACAAGTGTTAACAACGCTTATCTCTAACCGTACTGCCACTTTATTGTACATGTATGCTTGTTCATCTGATGCGGCTTACAGTATGTTTGTAAAGTACTTTTGTACTTCTGGGAATAAATTATATAATATTTTAGATTCATCTTTGTGTGTATGTTTATATGGTCATTGTACTTTAGCAACCTTTGGGGGCTTTGGAAATGAGATTTTTCCATATATAGCAAATTTCTTAGCTTTTTTTTCATATTAAAAGCCAGACAAGAAATGTTATAGGAAATATTGTATTCTGCTACAATAATGCAAGCAACTTAGTCTGTGATACGCATCATGTTTTTGGGACCTTCCCTTGTAAGGCATATCAAACTTGGGCTGGCTCTTTGGGCGCAGGAAACCCAAACAGGAGCATCTAAAGCAGGCAAGCTCTTCGGCTCCCTGGGCTCCTTGTGGTCTGGGCCGCATTGTTGTTACAGATGGCTGTGCAAGCAGGGAGGTCTGCTCAAGGCCCCAGCGCTCATCCTTGCCCATCTCCATCTTTGCAGCGCTTGGGTGTTTAATAGTGTAGCCAAGGGGCCTATATGTATTAAAGCAGAACTGTTGCTTTGGGTAGGCAGCCTTACCACCTTCCCTAAAAGCAGCAGTGGCAATCCGGTGTGTGTTTTGGTCATGTGCTTCAGACAACTTAAAAATATGAAGCCCTCTTGCACTGAGCAAAATCTAGCTTCGAGAGTTTAGCAAGGCTAGGTATCCTGTGGATCATTGTGACAATTTTTCTACCTAGTTTTAGAACAGTCCACTGTATTATTTGGAGAGCTGAAGTCTTTTTGCATTGAGTCTTCAGTTCTAGAAGGTGAGGGAAAAGGAGAAACCAAAACATGTTAAGTCTTGTTTACAAGAACACTATTGGTTTAATATTAGTAAAGTAATTATAAATGAATATAAAATAGTGTTAGGTACTAGTGCATTTTATAATGTTTCTGGCAGTTTGTGTGTGTGTGTGTTTTGATCATTTTTTTCCCTTTTAAATAAAAAGGCACGACTTTTGCTATTGCCGAAGTCCATGGTTTAATAAGACAGGGTGCACATGTCTATGCTGTCCTTATGTTTTGGTGGTTCACTGCAAACCTGCAGAGAGTTTCAAGGACAAATACAAGCAGAATAACCACCACTGTGTCCTGTGATCCTGGAGCCTCTACACAGAGAAGCAGAAAATACATATTCCTTAACCTGTCTCTTCATTCCCTAAGGGGAATCCGCACCCGAATTTACTCTAGATAATAAGCCAAGCTGGAGCAAGATGCGAGTGGGTGATTTCTTTTTAAGGGCTATGGTTTAAAACTTGTGCTGGGTTTTCTTTTCTTCTTCTTCTTTTTTTTTNTTTAACCTGTCTCTTCATTCCCTAAGAGGAATCTGCACCCGAATTTAGATAATAAGCCAAGCTGGAGTAAGATGTGAGTGGGTGATTTCTTTTTAAGAGCTATGGTTTAAAACTTGTGCTGTGTTTTCTTCTTCTTCTTTTCTTTTTTTTAATCATTAAAAAGTGGTGCACAACCAGCCGGGGCTGGAGGGTAGAAATACAGTTTTCCACGATTTGTTGAAATGGCTTGGTCAATATTTATTTGTGCACAAAGTGTTTAATTCTGGCATTTGGCCTGGGAGGAGGCAAATGATCCAGGCCTTTCCCTTTTGCACCTCTTAAAGCAGTTTGGGAATGGGATAGTAGTGTCTGGAATCCTTAATAAAAGGAAATTTGGACAAAATATCTGCAGAGACTGTGGACTGCTACGAAAGGAAACAGCTGTTATATTCTCCAGGACATATTTGATATTTTGTCACAGGTTGCGTCGATTGTTCCTTGTGGTGCACTATTTCAGCTTTATGACATGGCACTCAGCGCTTTAAGAGAGCCTATGCTTTCTTGCTATGCTGCTACTCATGTTGATTATTTTTCTTTTGGGGCTGGAATAATAACTGATTGTCATAATATTATCATCTTTCATCTCTTTAATTATTATTTTCGAGTTTGTGAAAATATGTTAATTTCTCCCTGCTGTTGAAGAAAATTCAACAGTTCAGATAGTTTTCTATTGTTTTGTTTTCTTCTGTACATTTTGAGTTGTACAATTTCTTTCTGAGTTGATTTTTTTTTTTAAGGAGACTTAAAGAATAGTAGTAATAAAAAAAAAAAAGACAGTAATAGGCTTTTCTGTTGTATATTTGGTGGTCATGTAAGGGAAGATGTGCAACATCAGAGGATTTTATGGCCATAATAATGTAATACTAATACTACTAATACATATTAATTATGTATCATGTTAAGCAACTAGAAGGTTCAGTGATCATGTGGTAACATCTGGATTAATAGCATGCTATTTTGTTATATTTTGATGATGTTGATAATGGACAGATGTTTGTAAAGTTATTCAAAATTCCATAATGAAAAATGCAGTACAGGTTCATCATTAATTGGATAATTGTATGCTACAGCAATAGGCTGGAGTGTAATAGGGTGTTAAAGTTACTATTAATGTTCAAATAATTCAGTATGTAATAACTATATCAAAAGTGAAAGGCACTTCTAACCTTAACATTGGTGAAATCCACTGGATCTTGTTTCCAGACAAGAACACAACAAGAAGTGAAGATATTTTTGTTGTGTGGTCATTTGTTATACTGAAATCTTACAAAGTGATGTAATCATAAGAAGGAGATTTATGAAGAGCTCTCATCCTTAACACCCCAGAAGTGTTTTCTCTGCTGGGCTCTCTGTTGTTCAATCTAACCTTCTTTCCTGGGGGAAATACATTCTGCTTTGTGCTGTATCTATCTGCTACTAAATGATATCTAATGCTTAGCCTAAGCCACCTTTTTCCCTAATCCCATCCCATTATTTCAGGTACACCCTTTAGAGTCCCTCTGTGTAATTCCTCTCCCTGCTCAGCGATTTACGCTATCATTGTATGTCTCCATAGCTGTCATCTAGCCAGGCTAACTTACTTTGCTATTTTGATCTTTCTTTCTTATTAGTAACTCCTGAAATTTTTAGCTCGGAAAGCAAACTGTTCTGCTGGAAAGCAAAGGCTGATGTTTTCTTTAAGAGCAACTGTGAATCTTTTTGTAGAGATTTGCACATTCATGTTGTTTTTTTCTGACCTGAGATGCCAAGTTCAACACAAGTTAATTACAAGAGGTACCGCCGGGCATTTTTATTAAAGGTCGTGGCTGCATACAGGAGGTCTTGTGAGAGCAAAGTTTGTTCTTCCTGTTGAGTTTAAATTTGCCATGTGTGACAAAAATGGTAGCACTATTGAGAAATCAAAGACAACCTGTAGCTTGGGTGGATCCTTGTTCTTCCCCTTCTTGCTGTGTTGTGGGCATGGGCTATACACACAAAAGCAAAATGAAAGCTAGAAGACATGTGTAATATGTTACAAAATGTATTATTGGGAAAAGGTGAAACCTCCGAGATTGGGACATGTGGAAGATGCTAATATTGAGCTTTTAGAAAAAAAAAAAAAAACAAGAAAAAAGGGAAAAGAAGGGCTAAGGTAAAGTACTGTTTACAATGGATGTGGAAAGTAGTAGGAATGAGGTGGGTTGTAAGTTGCATACTTGGTTTTCTGACTATGTTTTAAGAGAAGATGTGGCTTTCCATTCTATAACATGTTTCTAGTTTATACCATGTTATACATCTGTATGCCCCCCCCTTTTTTTTTTCTGGGAGGTTAGACTAAAGTACAGCAAAAACAGTTTAAACTGAAGATGAAAGTAAAGAAATCTAATGAAACATCATTCCTGGACTACGAAGGAAACTTTGAGCAATTTATTTGCTTCAAATGTGGAAAATGGTATACCACGTTAATGAATTAAATGACAGTAAAATTGAAGATAATGACTTAATTTGGCATGATCTCTGGCATTTTTGATCTTTCATTTTTCTGTCAATATCAGTTTTATGCCTTTACAACTCTGGACAGCATTCATGATACTGCAGTAATGATATGTTTCTAAATATCTCATACTCCTGATGGATATCTAAAATAAGACGAATTGCCAGTATTTTGTAGGTGTCTTCCTACATCTGTACTGAGCTTTCTTTTATTCCTGTTGCAGTTTTTATATCGGGGTGACTTTGCCAAAATTGATCTTTAAGCCTGTCCCTGAAGAGAAGGAAAGAAGCATTGGCAGAGGAAGCAGGGCTGAGGAGAGTGCACCTCTACTTGCTGGTAAGGGTTACAAATAAACTTTATTTTTGAACCTGTATGAAGTGGTTCTCTGAACTGGCGTTGCCATCCCTTTTAGGTGATAACAGATCTTCAGACTTTCTACATTTTAAATAATAATAGTAGTAGTAAGAAAAAGTCTTCCTTTATTTTTGAGTTAGCAACTGTTGAAGACCTTGTTAGATATCCAGATTTGCTTTCAAGATGGATTCCTGAGTCTTCTTATGTCTTATACCAAGACAAAGGAAGTGATGAGACTCAAGATGGACGGGTCCTAGTAGTCCTCTAGAGGACAAATTCTATCACATTTATATTGAACTAGGTCCGTTTCCTTGAATATAGTCCCAGTGAAATTTGTTCAGTGTAAGAACAGGTGGCAGAATTAGCCTTTCATTCCTTCACAAATTGCTTGTTGATTCAACTTAGACTTTAGCCTAGTATGGTCTGGGGACTGGGGAATGAGTTGTTCAGTGAGGTTTGCTGAGGGGCAATAGTTATGGTGTTACAAAACCTACCATTAACTTCACAATCCGTTGTATGTTCTTATCCCCCAGCAAAAGCAGGGAAAGGGAATGTGTGTCTGGGTCACTCTGTGAAGTTCGATCATGCAGACCAATGAAATGGAACTGGCATCTTTTATGGGGCTGAGTTCAGCAAAGGTGGGAGAGGGACTACTGAAAAGGAGCAATTTAAAGTACTTTCTGGCAATATTTACAGCACTTAATGTGTGGAGTCCTGACTTAAATACTGCCTGTTCTAGAAACTCAGTGTGATGAGCTTTTTGGGGTATCCTTAACAGCCTGGGATCAGTTTTGCCTGAGTTTGGCTGTTATCTTCTTGCTCTGTACTCGCTCTCTCTGTTCTTTTTGTTTAAGGTTAGGCGGGCGATTTACATAATTCTTTAACTTTTAAAATACTTCTTAGTGAAGTAATACTTTCCATTTAAAGTGGGGAAGAAAGAGAAAAATAGTATGAATTATCAAAGTTACTACAAAGTTTTATTGCCACTTCTAAAACATTTCTGTATGATTTGAAAACTATTTAGATTGTCAATATTCTTATTTCAGGGATTGTTTTTTCTTATTTGTTTTGACTTAACTGTTTTGAAAATGGTTTTGACTTAGATTTTTATCACAGTAACTGCTTTCAGAGTGAAAAAGCAGGGTCTAGTGCCTTACCACTGTTCTTTACCTGGGAAGTTTGTTTTCTGAACAGATATGGAATTGCACCTGTAGAATTATGAAATGTTGAGGAAATAATTAAATACTAACTTCTTATACAGTTATACACTTACAACTGCAGAATGCATAAAGTGAGTTTGTTTAACATTTTAGTGGTATTTTGCCATTTCATGCATATGTGTCCTGAGCATGGTTATTTTAAAAAGAGCAAAGCAAGTCTTCCATCCTGTGGATCAGCAATCTGTAAGGGGAAGACTGAGGCAGCACAGAGGTCTGGTCAAGTCATGTGGGACCTCCAAGGAATTCGTTATCCATCCACACTGTAAATTTTAGGGCTGGTCTAAAGGAAATGAGAGCAGAGAATTTAAGAAAGAAACTTGATCAATGACTGAAGGAAACCAAAGGGAAAATGTTCTGTACTGGAGTCATTTGGTTTTTATTCTGACTTTTAAAATTTATATTGCAGTGAGCCCTGCTTTGTTAAGACAGGTAGGGATTGTGTGAGCCATGTGTGATGGAGCTCGCTGTTGTCTGTGAATCCTACTGTTCATGTATGTGCAGCTTTCTGCATAGATGAGATGAGTTAGAATGAGATGGCGTTTGGAAATGGTCTAGTTTTCCTTTACAATATGCCACTCAGTACTGCAGTATGTCTTGGTTAGTATTTTTTGTGGGTTTTTTTGTTTTTTTAGGGAGGCTTTATTAATATCTACATCCAGTGTGATTTAGGAGGGAATGTAAATGATGACTTATGGTCACTAAGCAGATTCTATTTGCTGTAAAGTAGTATGTCTTCATCCAGTGTACTACTGCATCTGATGTAAGACTGGGTTAATGTTTCTTGTGAAATGAAGGGGTCTTTATGCTTCTGACTCCCATTGGCACTAATGGGATGCAACTGCTTTGTGCACAGATGGAAGAATAAAAAAATTCTTAGCATTGTTTCCCAATTTACTAGTCAACAGAGATGGGGAGTCATACCAAAACACTAAAGGCTTTTGCATTATGTAACGAAAAATGTCACTGTAAATAAAATTTATTTCTTGTAGGTCCTCTATATATTTCAGAGATAATGGGCCTTTATTAGGGAGAGTGAGCCAAGAGTGATGGTTTAAAATGGAGGAAAGTCTCACAAATGCTGTTCAAGAGCAACATTAATCTCCAGGTGAATTTATGGAAATCATTTTTTATTTTCCCCCATTGTATCTTATTTAAGATATAGTCTGTGTTATGTTGTAGCTGTGTCTGTATCAGATCAGTAGTTGGGTACAGAATCATTTCTTACAAGTCTGGACCCAGCAAAAAAAATTGCCAGGATATTTTTTAATTGTATTCCTGGAGGTGCAGAAATCTCTAGCAAAGCTAAGCAGAAGAAAGGTGGTGGGAATTCTAGCCACTGTTTTCTAGCACCTTTCTCTCTAGCTTCAGATGGGGGAGGAGGAAAGTAGAAGATTTCAGAACTTCATAAGGAAAGCTTTACTCTGTGTGGGGGAAAAAAAACCCTCCTGCTCTGACCGCCTGGTCACAAGAATCCCTCCGCACAGCCGCTGGGCTCGGTTCTTCTGGGGCCTCTGAGCAGCTCCAGCGAAGGAGGTCGGGGGTGTGGAAATAAGACGGAGTAATGCTGGTTCCTTTTCAGCTTCTCATGGGGTTCCGCCTGCATGGAACATACTGAGATGCCGAGAGCAAACCTCTCTGGCTTTGTCACTGAAGCCAATTTTGGATGTGATGGGTTTGATCAGAGTAAGTTCCACTTTCATTCAGAAATGCTTAAATTTCTTCTAGGGCAGGAAAGAGATAAGTTGGCCAAGTTTCACAGACAAGTTTTATTGAAGCTGTGTCTACACTTCATTTGCCACTTACACTTGTGTAACTGTTCCTGCATAGGGGGAATGTAAAATTTTAGGCAGAGACACCATTTCTTCTTTTAAAAGCTGAGGGCTTAAAATAGTCATATGGCTAACTCTTGATTCTTCAGCAAAAAAAGAATTTTATTATTTGACTCAATATTCATTAGATGTGAGACACTGATTGCATAATGACTAGAAATAGTAGTGCATATATTGAATTCTGTGATTAAGATTTTCCTACAACTTCTGTCCAGCTCTGATCTAAATCAGTGAGAGCCTTTAGGCTGATCTGAGTGGACATCAGCTCACACCTTGATCACAAGGAGACTTAATCATGGATGTGTGCCGCACTAGGAGCTGTGTTTGAGGTGCTGAAACCAAATAATCTCGCCTATAACTCATAGTCATTTAAAGAAAATTAGAATGTGAAAAATATCATTAAGAAGAATTGAATCAAAGGTTATTCAGATGCTTTTCATAATTATGGTTAATACTGCATAATTTACTACTGTCCACCAGATCTGATATCACATTTAAAATATAATTAAAATAGGTGGTTATTTGAACGGAATTGAACATTGTGCCTTTGTGCATGATAGTTGCTTAATTATATTAATTTAGTTCATTTAAAATTCAGGTCTGAGCAAAGATACAAAGTCTCAAGACTCATATGAACTCCTCTTTGCTGTACATGCTGTTGGAGTGCTTTTGATAAAGAAGAAAGGAGGTGGAATAGCAGCCAGCTGCCTGCAATGGATCTGTCGCTCCTTGAGTTAAACAGGATTTTTTTTTCCTTGGCTTACATGTGAGCATGTATGCATATGATTTATTTAATGAATGGTAAGCCTGGGAAATGGTGATATATAGACCTTTCTACTAAGATAGTAATTATAAAAAAAAAACCCAGATTTTTACATACTTATGGTATGGCAAGTCTGGAAACACCCCTTTGTTTAAAAACAAGATATTTTTACTACTAAACTTTTCCTTTTTTTTTTTCTCTTTCAATTATAGCCTTGCATCTGATCTTCTTACTCATCTTATATTACACACAAAGCAGGTCTTTTTCTGTGTTGCTGAAAATATTTTTATGCTAAAGAAGGGAGCAGATTAATTATGACCTTATTGGGTATCTCCCTTTTAACTGTTCTCAGGGCAGAGTAATCTGCTTTTAACATTATGGGTTAGTACTGCATGATAATGTTTCTTCGCCTGAAAGTAAAAAAGAGGTATTCTAATGTCAAAGGCATAGCTGTACAAAAATATAAAAATGCACATTTTCATATGGCTTATGATTACAGAGTATCCCTTAGTAATGCTGTCTTCTTGTTGTTGTTTAAATTGTGTAAAGCATAATATGTGGAGGCACATTTACTTGATGTTGAGGGGATAACCCGAGGAATGTAGCCTTTAATTTTCCATATAGTGTACTGTTTCAAAAATGATGGTCTTTGCTACTCTACCTCCAAACACTTCGGCTGTTAGAAAGCGGTGAGTCTTGTGCTCCTGCCCAGGGTCTTGCACAGAGATGTGCAGTTCGTGTGTCACCCAGCTGCTCTGGGCACATACAGACTGACTGCAGAGTCTGCCCAGTAACCCCTGTGCATCCAAAGTGAGCTGGCTTGAGGCTTGTGGGTGGTAAGCAGTCTGTGCACATTTTTACCTGTTGTAGCCCACTGACAGCAGCAGGTATTCTGGACGAATGGTATCCAAAGAAGGCAGGTAGATGGCATATAACTAATTTGTCCCTAGAGTGGAAGATTACCTGTGCATTCCTTATCACTAACCATTACTGGGGAGAATAGACTAAAATCTTACCATATTTGAGAACCAAAATGCCACTTTCACGCTAACCTGTTGCTGTTATCTTTTGAAGCAACTTTTTGAAAACACTGTTGAATTCATCTTAATACTGTTCATACAAATTCTGCTTTTAAACCTATGCCTCAAAGGAAGTCAGGGCTATGAGACAGTGTAGGTATTTGTACATTTGCTGTCAGCCCTCCTTTTTCCGCTTATCACTGGTCAGATTTCTTAAGGGAGGTCTAGATTCCAAATGGAGCAAGTTACACATGTTATGAGAGAATAAAGGGCTTAATAAAGGAGAGAGGACCCAATTAATGCCTCAGCTGAAGCAAAGGTAACAGGATGAATTTGTCCCTTCTCACTGAATCTTCATAAAAACTTTGTCTCCAGACAGAGAAAACAAAATTTTGCTGGTTATTCTGCTTGTAGAAGAGCTTCCTCTAACCTGCTTTCAGCTCCAAGAATGAGTTATGCTCTGTTGACTGCCTAATCTTAAATAAGTGGGAAAGAGAGCAGCATTCTCTGAAATATTTTTGAAGGGCTGAAAATGCTTTATGACTGAAAAATGCATGTATTATCTTTCAGATTATTTTGTAGGAGTAGTGCATGTCTACAAATGCATCTCTACAGGCAGGTTATGGATCTCCATCTTTAGAGGTAATCGAGACACAGTGAGACAAGTCCGTGACCTACTTAATCTGACCTTGCTTTGAATAAGGTGTTAAATCAGATGACCCCTGGAGTTCTTCTTGAGCCTGAATTATTCTATGGTTCTGTGAACTACAGAAGTTTGTATTCACTTCTAAAGGAGGCTGGGCCTGTAGCCATGCTTGGCAGGAGCAAGCCCAGATGTCCCTAGGTCCATGTGCTTGCTGGCAGCCACCTGCTTTGCATTCCTGGGGCAGTTTTGTTCCTGTTGGTGGACTGCAACCCCCGTGAGAGGCTGCGAGATGGGAGGTAGCCCCTCACCATCTCTGCTTCACTAATTCTGTGGAGAACCGGTAACTGAGGCTTTAAGCAAAGATGTGTATACTGGAAGTAGCTGGGACAGGAAGGACAATTCCTGTTGCTGTTCCATTTGGCTCCTGATTTTTGGATCATATTTTTCTGAAACAGACTTTCTGGAGTAGAGTAAGCTGCAATGGATGAACCCAGAGAGGGAGCGGATGGGTGTCTTGGAAGCTAAGTTCAATGAATACTGTTTACCTTCCACTGCTCCTTTGCTTCACCATACGGTTTTAGAAGGAAATTAGTGTTCCGTTTCTCTGATCTTCCAACTTGCACTGAGAAAGCTGTTCCTGACTGATACCCATCTCCAGTGAAAGGAAACCTCAGTAACAGCAGTAACCCATTCTGTGAATTGGAGGTAACCATTCTAACCATTCTTCCTTCCCCCCCATCATTTCCCAATTCAGAAACGTGGAGAAATGCAACTCTCACTTTATTTTCCCTATCCCTTTCCTGTTGCTTCAGTTAAGGTTTTTTTCAGCAATTGTGGGGTCCTGGCTGTTATTACGTATGCATGTGCAAAAGAATGATTTTTTTTTCCTCCCCCTCCTCCCACTCCCACCATTTCTCAGGTATAGATGTGCATACACACACGTAAACCCCTCGCAGCAAGAGAGTCTGCCTTGTGAAGATGCTGCCTCAGATGAGATCATGCCAGAAACTGCACTCAGAAGTCTTACCTTTTACTGGAGAGATTCCAAGTAATAATATTTAAAAAAATGCAACTAATTACAATTTTGAATCATTTATCATTACTAAAAATGTGAGGGTTTTTTTTCTTAAAAAAAAAAAAAAAAAAAACCTTAAGCTAATTTTTACCACAGACCACACTAGTTTTTACTGGCTCTCCTCAAGATGCTGTTTTGCCAGGCATATATTAAGTAATATATTTGCATCATGAAGTAATTCTTCACTCAAAATGTCATACCTGCTTGTACCTATCACTTGCAGTTGACAAACTGTGCCAGATGATGTGTAATAAAAATCTCCTTACCAGATGCGGATACAAAATTCATAGAAAGGCAGGTGATATTGCCTGCTGATTGCTAATAGAGCTTCCAGTTTGATGGCCTGGCCAGCACCATTTTTGATATTTATAACTTGAGGTTTGCATTTGGAACCAGACTCTTTAGCTTTTACCTTCTTGGGAAGCCACCAGACTATCAGGGAGAGACATGGAGCATCCTTTATCTAGAAAGCTTTTTTTTTGCTCGTTCTTGAGGGCAGAGACCTCTGCTCATTGATCTTGAACTAAAATCCTAGGTATAAGCAATCTGCATCCTAGGAAATGTGCTCCAGGCATGACAACTGCTGCATAGTGCTGTGTAATCCTTGGCTTTTAGTCATCACTATGATAAAAGGTAGTAAATAATATGAATAATTTTTAAAGGTTTTATTCTAAATATCCAGGTGTTATGGCTCTGGGTCTACTCGCTACTGAGCCAACTGTATGCCACTGGTTAGCAGTGAAGGCTGTCTTGCAAGTGGCATGAAAACCTTAAAGCCTCTTTTTTCTGGGGTCTCTAGATGCTATAGAAAAGAACCCTGTTAGACTCAGTAGTGAACATTTATGTTTACGCCTTTATTTTCTTTTTGACTACTGCAAGAAGAAAATAGGCTATTTGTCACAGTGAAATGCCAAGTGCTCTAAGATGAGATTAACTCAGCGGAGGAATGAAGAACCCCAATAAGCAACTCTATGCAGATGACTTATTTGCTGAAAATAATTGCTGAAAACTTTTATTTTGCACTAATGTTTTGTTCATTTCTTTTACTCCTAGAAATTTCTTCATTTTTTTAAGCCAACCAGGAAAAGGATCAGAATTATTTAAGGAAACCTCTCCCCAGAGCACCACAATAAGTCTGGATAATTAAAAAGATTCACACACACAGGCTGGATACTCAGAAGAGGTTAAAAACACTCCCCATCTTGGTTCAACTGGTGCAAAAATTTTCTGGTACAGGATGACAGAGAGTGGAGTTCACCTGTCTGATACAAGGGTGGCTGAACTCTGCCAACCTCATGTCTCTTGGCCTGAAAACACTCAGATTTTCCTGAGGTAGGAAGGGAGCTGAAATAATCTAGCATCAGCATATATTTCATTTGTTTCATGTATTCTTCCACATTGGCTAAAATAATTCCATTTCAGATGCCACCTCTCTTGGGAAGAAATCTTTTTAAGTAAGTAAATGTTGTACTTTTAAAGCCATGATCCCCAAAATACCTGTGTTTGTGAGCAGAAATATGCCAAAATGAGTTTACTAAAAAATACTCACTGATATATGCAAAAACCGGGGTTCTGCGCTTATTGTGACATTGATTCCTTAAGTGTGTAAATTTTGTTTATATAAAAGATTTTTTTTTCTCCTCTCCAAAACTACTTATCCCTCAAGCTCTGTTACAGATATTTAAATTGGAGTGATCCTTTTGTTGGTTGCAATTCAGTAATGAGGGTTTCTAGAAGTAAATAGTACTTCTAGAGGGTTTCTAGAAGTAAATAGGCACAGGATCAGTCACCACCAGCCTGCCCGAAGTTCTTGATCTTCGGGCAGGCTGGTGGTGACTGATCCTGTGCCTGGTAACCTAGGTGGGAAGGAAGACTCTTCTTTTGCATTGTGATGAGCAGATGCTGAATAATTCTGAATACACTTGAAAACAATACAGTCTGTTGAGTACTGTCTTGTGGTTGCTATGTAGCATAATAGAAGTTTTCACAATTTCAAAACCTGAATCTAATTCATCTGAGACAAAAATGTTATATTTTAGAGAGATTTTTGAAATTCTGAAATGCTGAAATATTTTGAAGGTTGAGGTTAGAGGAATTTTACTAGCTATCTCTAGTCTATTAAATGTGAATGAGAGGCAGGTTAGAAAACTGAACTGTAATTTAAATTTAAGACCTAGGGAATTGCTTCAAGCTGTGTTGCTCTCATGCATATTCAATTTAAAAAGAAAATACTCTTTTTTAAAATAGATTTTTAGCACAGTTAAATGTTTGTGAAGGTTAGAAATTACTAATATATCTGCTTAGCTGATTGGAGTTTCTTCTTAAGTAAGAGTGACATACCCACTAGAGAAAAGAAATAATGGTTGGTAAATTAGGAAATGTATGGTATCTTTAAATAGTTTAAGGTATAGGTTTAAGACTTAGGGTGTCTTTAAATAGTTTTCGGTTAGGCTTCTTCAAGGATTTTAACGATCCTGTTTGCCTGTTGGCAGCAGCTACTGCTGATGGCTCTAGTAGCATGGGCAAGGTAGGTCTGCCTCAGCAACCTGCCTTCCTCGTATCATGTTGGAAAACAGATGATTTAAAAACAGGCTGCAGAGAATTGAAAGAGAAAAAAGAAAAGGGTATTTTGCTGCTAACATGTCAGATGATTAACTTTTTGTAATGGACATTAAAAATTAAGGATATGTTTCACATGCAAGTTCTAGTGATGCAGGCTTTGCTCCAGATGTTTCAGAAAAAATATTAAAAAACAACTGTTTATATTGGACTAGAAAGTGGATGTTTGGTAAACAGTATTGTAGTTAAAAATATGTCATATGATCTCAAGAATTCACTAGCTATATGAAAGGCTCTCTCTTAACACACATTATTTAAAAAAATGTGGTCAAATTCTTGCATGAACCAGATCACATTAATGTTTTTTTTGCAGTTGTTGTTTTAACTTGACTTAATGCAGGGAATACAAAACAGTTGAAATAGTTTGCCTGTTTAGTCACTCTTTAATGTGGTGTTTCAGTGTTGTCTTTTATGTTTCTACTGAAAAAGCTGCTTTGCAACTGGATCAGCCTTGTAACTTTAGGAATCCTGAGTTTCCTCCTAGTCTCGGGAACAATTACTGAAACTTGTTAAATTTTGTAGCTCTTGCTGAAATGGAAACTTTTGAAGACAACTAAATTGAAAGAAATTTATGCAAAATGCCCATTGAAGAAATGAGTATTTGATTATTAAATTGAAAAAATAGTTAAGTTTTCAGTGGTGTATAGCTTTTTTGCACCCATTGCAATATCTGTTTGTTTGGCTTAAACATGGACTTAAGTTTTAAAATTGCTGCTTCGAAGTTTCTTTTTCCTTTCTCATCATACATGTTTATCTAAGCATATTTTATGTTTTAATTCTTGCTCATTTTTGCCACAGGAGAGGCAGAATTTAGCACTAAACATTTATGTATGAGACCTAGTGCCAAAAATAGGAGTGAAACTAAAGCAGTATGATGATGACTTATGTATTGCCATACAAAGGCAATACACAGGGGTGGTGAATATGTAAAGGCTTGTCCTATTCTGTCTCTTTCAGGATAATGGCATGAGAATCCAGACAGGTCTGTGTGATTGAATTGCTTTTATTAAAGAGTAACCAGAGTAACTTTTTTTTTTTTTTTTTTCCCCTACCAAATGATTTTTTCATGTTTGAAAAATAAATACAGCTCTGAAACGAAAGGTCAACCTGGAAATACCGGTTTTGGAAAGTTTGAATTTCTGCTCCAGATGCTTATGCGCCCATTCAGTTGTTCATGTAAAAGCAATATTTGGCAGCTGATAAAGGTCAGTGCTAATAAAGAAGCATTTTGCTTTCAAGCTTATGAAACGAACCTGATTGCTTTTATCTACATGTAGTTACCTCTCTCACCTGTTTCTTCTGCAGAGGTGTGTTGCAGTGAAGGTATTTGCCATTCTACCTTCTGCTTGCCTTAACCATCTGCATGTGAGGAAGAACTTTTCCTGTGAGGATGATAGAACCCTGGCACAGGCTGCCCAGAGAGGCTGTGGAGTCTCCTTCTCTGGAGATCTTCCAAACCCGCCTGGATGCCACCCTGTGCCCCGTGCTCCAGGTGTCCCTGCTGGAGCAGGGGGGCTGAACTAGATGGTCTCTAGAGGCCCCTTCCAACCTCAGCCATTCGGTGATCCTCAGCCCCACTGGGACTGGGCTGTAAAGCGGCCCCCAAGGCCCTACTGGGCGGCCAGAGGAGCCAGCACCACTGCCTATTTCCTGGACAGACTCCCTGGCAGCTGCTCTCTGGCGAGATGCTCCGTTCTCAAGTTCAGAACTGCCTTCCTATTTCATACTTTGCCATCAGTCCATTCAGCTGGCCAGTCATCCCAGCCTGAAGTCATTTTGAAGGTAGGGATAATTACAGGTTTTGGCTATTTAAGCCCTTACTGCTTTCTGCTGCCTTTGATTCTTGCAGCGACTGCTTGGCTGTGTGCTTCCAAGGAGGATCTGAAAGAATTGCTGTCTTTGGGGCAAGTAGTTGCAAAGCTCTGTATGACCCAAATGAATACTTTAAATAAACAGGTCTTCTGAAGGCATGCGAGTAATGCTGAGGGTTGTGTTTTCTTACTTTTTTTTTTTTTTCTCTAGAGAGGGATGTTTGTTAGGGTGAGCAGATGGGCACTATTCATTTTTGGCATTCATTGATAAGCCAGCTACCTCTCCAGGTGGCTCTACAGAAATGATAACACTGTGGCACTACTCCCATTTTATTTTTATTCTTCTCAGACTAGTTAGTCACCTGTCTCTGTTCTCCTCATTTAGAGCCATCTGCTGGATTTTTTTCCTTCTGTTTTTGGTTGTTCTCCATTCTAAAGTCATCAAGGGATCTCTAGTAACAGCCAATGCAAAGTTTTGCGCATTTGCTGAGTGCCAGAATCAAACATATCTTCCCTTTATCCTCTTCTCTTTAGCCTGCTTCTGGATTTTACTTGCCCTAGACTGTCCTCCCAAAATACTTTGTGCCACACTGATTTATCCTTATACCTTATATCTCCTTACTGGATCTCCCACATTTCTTTGTGAATATAGCAGTACACTTTTTATACTGAATTACTAGAAGAGTTAGAAGAAAGTGAGAATCCATCCTCTGCTACATTTTTTTCTTATCACAAGGCAACAGAAAAAATATTTTTCACACTGAAGTGACTAAAATACACAAAAACATTTTATCCTTACAAAAATATATTTCTAAAGATTTAATCAGCAGTGTCTGTGTGGGTTTTTTTTTTTTTTTTTCCTCTGAAGAGATGAGACAAAAGAATATAGTTTTAAAATAGAAAATGTTTTATGGTGAGCACAGGAGACTGTCTAAACCATGTTAGAGCTAACATAAGGATCTAACCTTAATCAGTGGCAGATCTTGCTGAAATTGATGGATGTTATGCAGTGAGGAAGTACCTTTTGGTGTGTGCAAAACTGCTCTCATTGGAACCATAAAGATGAGCCCATAAGCTCTTCTCCCTAACCACTTGATAGGGAGCTCAGCTTTCCTTTATACTAGAGGTCTGGATAGTTGATAATTTCATATTGGGTCAGGTTTCCATTTGTGATTGCACATTTTGTTGTAGGGGGAACTCTGGGGGAGGGGGTGGGAATCAACATAGATAACATATAGTCTAATATTAAATATTTCTATATATCTTATCTCTGGTCAGAAGTGTAGGAAACACTAAGAAATCTGATCCTCCTGAGTTCAGAGTTAGTTGTCTGTTACTTGCTGGCCATCCATCTTATTGTATTGTGCTGCATTTAAGGTTTGGGAACACTAATATGCCAGGGTATGAGTTTCAGCCTTTCCTCAGTATTTTTCCTGGAAAACAATAGAAATGTAGCTTTTTTTTTTTTTTTTTTTTTTTTTTTTTTTTTCTTCTCCTCGCAGACTCTCTGGAGTATCTTGCTTTTTCTTTCCTTTCTAGATGTTGTACAGTCAGCAAATAATGCTGCAGCTGTGGTCTGGTAGCTGCTTCTATGGGTCTTGCAACATATTACTGGGACACAGAGTATTGCCAAATCTTCCTTATGTCAAGGTCTTCTTCAGTCCGTTTTCTTCCCTTCGTTACCTGTATGATGCCCTCTAAGCTGCACTGTGTAGTAATATATGCATCCTGTAATGGATATGTCGGGATATGTAACCAATCCTTATGTCTATTTTTGCTTCACTGTTTGAATAACAGCTGTTGTCAGTGATACAGAAATGGCCAATATAAATTGCAGATTGGTAGCAGTAAAGAATGAGGGGTTGTACAGATCAGGTTTTTTAGTTGGTGTGGGGGTTTATTTGGGTTTGGTGTTGGTTTGTGTTTTTTTATTATTATTTTTATCTTGTTTGTTTTGTTTTCCTGAGAAGTAGTGTAATATCTAACCTGGGGTTTATATTAACAGGAGATTTTTGTAATCTGTTCAAACAGCAATGGCTTGAGTCCACTGAGAACTCTTGTAAACCACAGCAGTCATAGCCACTGGGTAATGAACAGTGAAATTCTTAGATATTTACATATATTTACATTTTTGAATACTTTTTACTGTGTTTTTCCAACTGTTCTGCAGACCATTTTACCCCTGATGAATGACATATTTTATCCATGACTTTGAACTCCTAGTAACTGTTTTTTTTTCTACTCAGTTATTCTGTTTGACCTCTTTGCATATCTATAAATTGAGCTTTAAGCGACAGTAAACAGACTGAAGCAATGAGGCAGTTTTTCATGTGAGATGATGGAGAACAGTGTCAACAAGATTGAATTTATCTTGACCTCAGTGTTTTTTTTTTTTTTT